>JARYHS010013631.1:103710237-103989773 GCA_031002005.1 Vandiemenella viatica
TGCTGAAGCTAACCCCATGGGACAACAGAGTGGTGGCCAATTGAAGGTTTTTCGCGTCATAATTTGCTAGGCTCGTCTGAGTAGCTAGATTATGCATTTTTGCATCTAGATCTTCGATAGCTTCTTGGACCGAAGTGGTCGCTTGTTTAGCAGTTCTAGTTTCCGGCATAATGTATAAGAGAGCTCAACTCACCTTACTTTAAATGCTGCCGAAGAACCCGCTCCGCCGTCGAAAAATCGCTCCTCAGACGCGCGTAGCTCCTTCGTTGACAGCTGCACTGGCAGCAATGCGACGACAGGATCTGCAGTTGACTGGCCGGCCGCTGAGTACGCCGCAAGCCGCTTGGTGCCGCTACCGTCGTGGCGATGACCAGCGATGAACCTGCACAGCCGCTCCGCGGTTGTCTGCCGCTGAATAAATTATTTAATGCGATGTTTAATGCCTTCCCCTAGCCAGCCAGAACCCGCTTTAGTCAGAGCTTATTAATACCACCGAATATTCTTTGTTCTCGGCTTCCAATATGCCTTTTCTTCTTTCTTCTTCAAGGACCCGTGGTCGTATCCCACTTCTGACACCAGTGTAGCACCTGCTATGTGGCCGAGGGTAATGGACCAATTACCGATATATTAGCCACAGTCACAGACGCAGCCAGGATTAACGAGTGGTAGGCCGGAGGTAATATTACACTTACTTGTGGTTGTTGACGTACGGCAGCTCCGCGCTCCAGTCTTCCGGTACAGTTGCAATAGTTAGGGAGAGCTCTGACTATTCTAAATGTAGACCAGCGGGTTGTATACTTAGAAGACAACCAGTAGTTTATTGCCACAGTGTTGCCAAGTACAGCGTCGGTTGCGTCAAGCAGAGTCCACGCGGCAGTTACTAAAATAATGGCAAGTTGACTTACAGCAATTGCGACGGTGGCTGGCTGGCTTCGGGGGGGCGGCGGAGTGCGGCGCAGACCGACGCAGAGACGGCGCGTGGTGGTGTTGAACTTGTTGCCCCGAGGCTCCAAAATCCGGGGTTTATATAGCGGATCGTCGCGTGTCGTCACTCGCGATTTTTCCAGAACATTCGGCTCGGGCAACGTCCCGCCGACGCCAAGTATGTCACAGAATTGCTGACGCCCGGTCAATGACCAGCTAGCTCGGCCGATCGACAGCGACCGCTCGCCTCGGCGCGCCTTAATTCTTTATTCCATTTACCATAAATATATTATTACAAAATGCCCTTTACACCGGATACGAAGTAGGAGGTCTTCTGTGTTCGTAAAATGGGAACTGTTAATGAAAATTCCCAAACAAACAATTGGTTTTAAGATTATTATTATGTTTGGTTCAAGTATCCTGTTTACTTTACTGAAAAAAACTGTATAACTATATAATCGAAGCAAAAAAAGAAGATAGAAACAGAATCAAAGCACGATCGTAGAACAATCTTTTGGTAATCTCATCTTGAAATGAGTGCTCTTCTTCAATACAGAGTGATCTGTGGGCATATTTATGCAATTTCGAAATAGATATAATTTCTTGCTCCGTTCATCAGTACGTATAAGTCATAAGTTATTTTTTCAGATTTTAATATGGACCACAGTGTCTAAAAAAATTTAAAACACTATCGAAATCGATGCTGTCGTTTTTGCCTGATGCCATTTCAAACATTTAGACACAGGCAGCCTGCTTATAGATTTATAAGAGAATATAAATAGAAGAATAGATAGATAGATTCAAATATACCCTGTTCACCAGCAGCTGCAGGTTCATGGTCACGTTTCTTTTGTCCAGTTCCTCACCTCTCCATCCCTTTTTGTTGCCTACCCCTTCGCGCAACTGTGTCTAGGGAGGCGTGAGGCAAATTTGACTGCGGACGTTCTTTCCCTTTTGCATGTAGAGACAGGAGCACTGAAGTTGGGATAGAGCGGAGTGACCTTGAGCCACCTCTGACAAGTGAACGCACTATAACGATGATGCCAACAGGAGGATCTCCGCTATTGTATATATGTTTGTGTCTTGCGCAGTTGATTTTTACTTTTGACCATAAGACTGCGAAACAGTTTTATTGACAGAACGTTACTATGTTTACCCCGTCGCGTCTTAGATATCCGGTCGAAGCAGTTGTCGGCGTGGTGGGTGCTAGTACAGTTGAGCGCCCCAAATTTCGGCCAATTTGCTGCAGGCGGGCGTGTCGATCGGCAGTCGCCATGCCTTCATCCGTCTCCTGTCGGCCCGCCTTAATGATTTACGCTACGCAGGACTAATGAACCCCAGTCTCCGGCCGATAGCAACTCTGCGAACGCAAGGAGGTTGTCGCCATAACACGGTGTTGGGCTGAACGGAAAGACGGTTGGCTGTAGGCTGGAGCTTTGCAGAGGGTGTTGAACAGTTGCCTACGAGCAGCTGTTAATTTCCCGCAAGCAGCCTACACTCGTTCAGAATGTGGATTTAAATGTTTATTAAAATCATCTGGGTAAATCGTCATCGAAGATAAATTATTCATACGATGTGGAGTAGTATGTACTAAATAATACCCGCCAGTGTGCCTCAGTGCGCAAGGTGCCGCACATTGTACCGTACACGAGCTCAGTTCCCCGCATACCAACAGTGCTACCTGCGGTTTTTAGGCGGTTTTCAGTAGCCATCAAGGCGAATACCGGGCCACTCTCCAATCTCCGCCTTTAAACTGCTCATTACACAAACAAACAAAAAACTGATCACACGCAGAACATAGTTACGCATTTCACAGATAGATGGCAATTCTTCTATTCCCCCATCATTTATATTATTTCTATAAGGTGTTTTTTCTTACAAGCCAATAAGTCAGTTGATAACTAACCGAACTGTATGCACAAGGTATCATTTTAAAGCTAAAGATCTACAGTTTGATCACATAATATTTTAAGTAAGGAATTTTTCTGAATTCAACCCTAAAATGGTAAAAATGTTAATATTTATAGAATAAGATTTTTTGTATCACGATCTAATATTCTCCTTGCATTCCTAACAGAAATCGATAAATGAAGTAACATTTTAAAGATTGAGATCTCCGCTTTAGTGTAATCACATACCAAGAAAAGATTTTTTAGGAATTCGACTCTTAAAAGGCTAAAGTATCAATATTTCTGCCACGCGTCTTTGTGTCACGAGCCATGTATCTCCCTTTATACCTAACCAATATAGACAAATGAGGTACCATTGTAAAGATTAAGGTCTCCGCCGCGGTAACATCATATTTTAAGAAAGGATTTTTTTTTTTTTTAATTCAACCCTTAAATGGCAAAATTATCATTATTTCCATAACGTATTTTTTTTGTCATAAGCTATTTATCTCCCTTGATATATAACCGAAATATATGACTGAGCTATCATATTAAAGATTAAGGTCCTCTGTTTTTGTCACATAATTTATTAAGAACGAAATTTTCGCAATTTGATCCTTAAAGGGAAAAAGTAATAACTGTGAAAGTCGCGAGTATGAGACAGTTCGCAGCCCAGCCGGTAGATAACAGTGGAACATATCGCAGCGATATTAATAAACTGCTTCACTGGTATCGAATTTTGCTGTAGATCTATTACATTAAATAAATAAACAATTGAAACCAATGATGGGGTTCTTCTTTCACTCTATTCGAAACTCCCAGTCTTACTATTAATTGTATTCGCACGGGTCATTTAGTTAGTACTTAATACAACCTTGCACTAGGTGTAAAATGTTTGGCGTGCGGCCAAAAAACCATATTTCCAAATTTGACCATTCCAGTGATGAGTAAAACTCATCGAAGGCAGCCAACCCCAAAATTTTGGATAAACATGGAGAGGAAGAAGAATATTATGTAACGAGTCAGTAGCATCATTCTTTGAGTATGTTTAGGGGATATTACAATGTTTAATTTACATATTAGAAACCTTGTGTCAGCTATTTTCCACTGTCTTCCATTACGTATTTGTCCACTAGAGGAAATGACACGCCGTCTTTGTATTACGTCAAAATGTATTCCTGTCACGTTTTGCTGCGAGGTAAACCTGGTACGGTCGATTCAAGCCGCACTGTGAACATACTCCAGTATCGAGTAGATCTAATGGCAGGACTGATTGGAGGGATTTATGCGACGCACCAATGTAGCAATCTTTCTTTTTTAAAATAAATACCTGGGTGACCGTCTTTCGCTCGGCGTCTTTCGATTTCATCAAAATCTTTAGAGGTGTTTGTGAGAAATGAATTTTACCTATATACAATGGTTACTGATATAATAGTATTAGATTGGATGGATTAGATCTATCATATATTATGAAAACCTAACTTGGTCCACGAGATGGCGTTAGGGATGTTTCCGAGATACTAAATACGAGAATTGCTCGTTTTCTTTTTTCTTTTTTTAAATCGTGTTACAAACTTTAAAAGAAAATCATTATTACATATGAAATTTCATCCAAATCACTAGAACTGTTTCCGAGATCGTTCGGTTTACCGTCTCATAAATTGCTTTAAAAATGTTATTATTATGTTAAATAGAAATCTTAATGATAATCAGGGATTAATTAATGGTGCAATATTAGTGGTAGCTCACTTAGTGTATGAACAGGGCTCAATTTGTTCACACCGTTAAGACTATGCTCACACCTCACATTAACCTCACACCTTCTGATTCATCCGTGTGTCAATAAAACTAACTTTAGTTATGATTATTAATAAATCACAAGGTTAGACGCTCCAAAGCGTAGGATTGTATTTACCAGAATCTGTTTTTTCATATGGACACCTGTACGAAGCTTTTACACGAGTTCGGAAATTCAGTAATATTTGTGTTTATGATACGTTCAAAAAGTAAAAGATGATCACACAACTGCTAATGTTGTCTTCAAAGAAATTTTGTAAAGAACTTTGAAAAAATCACATTTGGCAAAGCCACTATCTATTTTTTTAAATGATTTACACTTATACTTATATTATTTAATGATAACGACTTTTATTAATAAAAGTGTTATTTATTACAACTCTCCAAAATAAAATACCTTTCATTAATAAATATACTTGAATTCCACAATAGTATTACCATTCGGTGACTGACCATGAAGAACTGATCGTTAAAAGATATAAGAGTTCCTTGCTGTAACCCAAGAGAACTTAACTAACATTAGTTGGCTTAGTGGTACCTGAAACGTCTACGAGATGGCGGTAGAGCCGCTTCCGAGATACCAAATGCAATAATTGCTGATTTTTTTTTATCGCGATTTTGCAAGGAAGGTATCCTTTTAGGTAAATTTAAAAAACAAAATTTCATACAAATAGTTAGAGCCATTTACGAGATCCAAAATATATGACTATTAATAAATCACAAGGTTACACGCTTCAAATCGCAGGATTGTATTTAACAGAATCTGTTTTTTCTTGTAGACACCTGTAATTGCTCGTTTAAAGATATAAGACATGCAGTAGCACAACTGATGTGTTTATTTACCTCTACTTGTCACCTTAGCAGGCAACCATTATTTAACCCGTTACACGTTCTTATTATACAACCAAAGCCAATTTTTAGTATTAATTTGCTATCAACTACGAATCCGAAATAAAGCATCTGGAGTTGAGACAATCAGGCACGTCCTAGACAAGACCGTTGCTTAGGGACGTAATATTTCAGTATAGGTGATTTTATGTGAATTTTCAGCAGTTTATTCAAATTTCCTTACTTTTATCTGGAGTCAACTTGTGGATCAAATCTTGCTGCAAAATTTCTTCATTTCAACGTACATATTTTACAGTAGAAGATTCTGAGTTTACTTCTCTTGTTGAATTTCGAAACCAAATTCGATGAATTTTTCTGTGAGGTAACCCTAATGTTTGAATTCAGGATGGGATGATGTTTGAACGTGTAGCCACATGTCGTTTTTAATCTGACCGCTCACAAAATGATGGATATTTCCTCGCTTTTACCCTAAGGAATAATCGTTTAGCGAACATAGCATCTCCGAATAAGTTAGTACAAAGCATAAATGGTTCCCGGAGTGAAGGAAACACACTTTCCTACCTTGGTTAGTAAATTATCGTTACTGGAAGCAGAAATATGACAGGACATATGGCAGTGCATGTGTGTTGCACATATTGATATGCTCTCCTTTCTCTGATTGCCTAAAGCATCCTCTTCACAATCGCCCATGATGGGCGATCAAAAAAGTGGTCATAATCGTCGCGATCATGGGTTGTTGTCTACACAATCATGAAGGCTCCTCTTCACAATCGCCGATTAAAAAAGTGGCCATCATTATCGAGATCATGGGTTGCTGTATGTGAATGTTAATTTTATGAGTGTTGTCTTTTCAAAATGGACGTCAAAGTGATAGCGGCTAGTGGTGATCACAGATTGATAAGTTACTCTATGTTACGCAAGCATAATTTTATAGATTCCTTGAGATTTTGTTTTCGTTGCTAAAAGAGATAGGCTGGGTCGTGATATTGAATTCAATCATTGCAAATTCTATTTACGAACCGTGCAACCTCAGAAGGAAGTCCGATGTAAATGTTATCTCTGTAGTTTCGGCTGGTGTTGGCGGAACATTTGAAAATAATTAATTTATTGATTATATTTACAATTTGTAACAAAGAAAGGCTTACGACTCTTTCATTAATCAGATAATTTCTATGACGTATTTAAAAAAGAAGAAAAGGCGACCGTATAACTAAAGAAGAGATGGCCATAATCTTCCGGAAATAATTGGAAAACATGAAATAAGTACCAGGCAGAAACGATGCACAAAGAAAAATTACACAGGCTGCTGCTATCTATTTGTTTAATACATATAACCGTTATCGGAATGAGCATAAAAAAAAGAGCATGTAAAATATTATGCTAGGTATTAGGCAGGTCTTGCCTGCGACTTCGTTTTCACTTCTCTGGCCATAAACATGAACTTTTTTTCCAGATAAACCATGAATAAACTACTAGCCGAACTACCAGAATCATCATTAGAATTTGATAACTTCGATCGCATGTCATCAAGCAACTTTGAATATCTAGTGCAAAAAAATCTCCATTGGTTGCGAAAAAGGTCATATTTTGGACCTCTGCCGTGCGGCTGAATGATGGGCGATTGTGTGGACACGCGTACGATCATCGGGACGCATTCCTTTGATATACCGAAAACTAACCGATCGCTCACGATTATAGGAGACGATGGCCAATCACAGACGATTATGCCCTCTACACAATCGTGCGCGCCTATAGTCGCCCATCATGGGCGATTGTGTAGAGAAGCCTTAAGATGCATTGAAACAATGTTATCTGCTCTCTGAACATTGGAAGTCATCAAATAAAATGTGATTTTGTCGCATCTTACAAGAAATTAGTATGTTGCAAATAAATCAGAAGAGTTTATAAATCACAGTTTCATTAGTTTAGTTTAGGGAGCGACAATAATCAACGTGGGTCGGTCTGGGGAGGGGGGCGGAATTGGCTGGAAAGCTACGCTGAGCTACTTGGGGAGAGGGGGGGAGATGTTCCGAGACAGGCACCGAGCGTGGTAGGTGAGCGGTTAACCCTCTGGCCTCCCATTCAGGATAACACCAGGTTCGAATCCCCGTCCGGGCATCCAGATTTGGGTTTTCCATGGTTTCCTCAAATCACTCCATACGAATTCCGGAATATTTCCTTCAGAAGGCCAAGGCCGAATTCCTTCCCGTTTCTTGTCCCCAGTTCCATCCCGCCTGTACCAATCTCGACGAGCCATAAGTAAAAAAAAAAACAAAAAAAAAAACCCGTGCCAGGTCAAGTAACTTTTCATTCATATTATTTTTCAGAGTTATTATAAGGTACTAAACACACAACAGCATGTGAATATACTTATTTCCGTCATTTAATTATCGTACGTAATTTACGATAGTCTGATAGAAGAAAATATTACAAAATGTCTTCTGGATTCAAAAGGGAAAAAGGGGGGAAGGGGTGGAGTAGAGGCATAAGCCATGTCACGCTACGTGGTGGAGGGGCCAAAATGTATCTACGTAGTTTATGGACGCTCCTTTAGCAGCATGTCCTCCATTTCATTTTTGTTTATTTCTTTGTTGGTCAAGATTCTGCCTTTACTGGTGAAGACTTCTTCGTCAGTTTAAAAGTAGTGTGTTTCAAGGCAATTCATTTTGTTCCTGAATCCATGTTTCATTGTAAGGATGGGATGTATCATTATTTATGTGTGGATAATTGTGTTCCGTGTGTTAGGAGCTAATGTGTAGATTAACAGGAGGAAATTAGGGAGATTGCTATCATTAATCTAGATGACTGCGGATAACAGCGTAAAGACCGTAGCCACGACGAAAGGTACGCGAGGCTCGTGGTTCCCAACTGGGCCCGCTGTATAATATCTCACCGTGTCCAGCGTAGTGGCGTTAGAACAAGATTGATGGTCTATTATTTAACGCTCGACGGTCGTTTCCCTTAAATCAACCGCAGAAGGAGGATTGTTAATGTTTCATTATCACAATCAGTTTTCTGAAGTGTTATTTCATCAGAATAAAATAATCTTCTTGTTTCATTCCGTATCTATCAAAGAACTGCAGTTATGAATTTTTCCGGGATAGAAATTAGTACATCCAGGCTACCAGCCACATAATAAAATAACATAGCTGATTGTTCTTCATATCATTCACGTGGGTATCATTTAAAACAGTGTTTCTCAACCTTTGGACCGCGAAGATGGTTCAGGTGGTCTGAGACAGATGTATTTAGATACTGTATTAGACTATAAGCGAGAATAAACTATACGAGGTGTGTACAAAAGGAAACCGAACTAATTAAATAGCGCTCCAGCGGCTGCAGATAAAATTCTCTGACATCCATGCACACTAGTGACATCTCTCGCAAGAGATAGCCTCTTGTCGCAATACGGTCGCTGCATTAGTTTACGAGTGACAGCCGGTTGAGTGAGGTCATGCGCAGAGTGCTCGTCGGATTTGTGAGAAAGCGAGAATGAAGGAATTGGAGGAGCAACGCGTCTGTGTGAAATTTTGTGTTACACTTGGGAAAACTTTTACCGAGACACTTAAAATGCTTAAACAAGCATACGGGGATGACTGCATGAGCCGAACACAGTGCTATGAATGGTTTAAGCGATTTAAGCAGGGCAGGAGTTCGGTTACCGACTCTCCATAATCTGGTCGACCCTCCACATCAACCGACGACCACCATGTTGAGAGGGTTCGCACTGTGATTCGTGAAAATCGCCGTTTGACTGTCCGTAAGGTTGCTGAAGAAGTTGGCATAAGTGTAGGCTCTTGCAATCACATCCTCAGAGAAAAACTTGGAATGCATCGTGTCAGTGCAAAACTGGTGCCGTACTTGTTGACGGACGAGCAGAAGGAGAACCGAACTAGGATCTCTAAGGAGTTGCTTGAAAAAGCAAATGAGGACGAAAACTTCCTCAAGAACATCATTACAGGCGATGAAACATGGGTTTATGGGTACGATGTGGAAACGAAGTGGCAGTCTTCAGAATGGGTGGGGAAGCATCTCCTCGACCAAAGAAAGCGTGGATGAGTCGGTCGAACATCAAGGTGATGATGGTTGTGTTTTTTTGATTGCAAAGGAGTTGTGCACCATGAATTTGTACCACGTGGTCAAGCGGTAAACAAGGAAGTCTACCAGAAAATTCTGACACGATTGAGAGATGCTGTGCGTAGGAAAAGGCCTGAACTGTGGGAGAATCAGTCGTGGATGTTGCACCATGACAACGCACCCGAACACGCATCGTTGTTTGTCATGAATTATCTGGCAAGTCATCTTACTCCCGTTGTGCCTCAGCCACCCTATTCTCGAGACTTGGCTCCGGCAGACTTTTTTCTCTTCCCAAAACTGAAAAACACTTTGAAAGGCCGTCGTTTCCAGACCATAGAAGAAATTCAAGACAATGCGACGAGAGAACTGCGCGCCATCGGAGAAATTGCATTCCAGGAGGCGTTCCAAAACTTGAAAAAAACGATGTCAATGGTGTATTGATAGTGAAGGACTGTACTTTGAAGGGGACAGTGTGTAAAAGTTAGAATGATGAGCAATAAAGCAATTACAGTAGATGTTCGGTTTCTTTTTGTACACACCTCGTAAGCCAAACTTTTTAAAAGCGATGAATATTCAACTGATCATGCAAAATTCTGGATAAGGATATAACAGAATTTGTAAGAGTCCTATCTGACTGACAGGGTAGCCGAGCGGTATATTTGGGTTCGTTATGGACTTCTACTGTGGTGGGACTCTGGAACAGAGTTTAACTAACCTAGTGGCGTTATTGCAGCTGCAGAAGTCTCTTCTATCTTGACGGTCTTGAGCTCTTGCGTCTTGTGGGCTAATTGATAAGATGTATTTCGCCAGGAATAATGTGACACCAGCCGATTAGTAGGTTCGGCATCCAGGATAGGGAAAGTCTGGTACGTGTTAAATGACCAGCTGAGATTCTATGCTATTATGAGTGATAACAGACATCTAACGGTTATGAGGTCTCGTTTAATGTCATTGAAAGCCGTGAACATGACTGCGAGGATCCTCCCGACAGCGCCTATATGAGATGCTCATTGCATCTGATTGAGTAGTAACTCGTAGACTAATGGATTGTTGTATGATTGGATGGTAAGCTAAGTGGCTGATGGTATGCTGCCCCCATGATCTTACATGGTAATCAGACTTGAGCGAAGAGAGTCAGTTTTGCTGTCTGATGGAAGCTACCCGCGGAAAATGAGCTATCTACTCGCCGATGACTGCCCGCAGAGTGAGAGCTAATAATTCGTTGTAACCTCGAAGGTGAACTTTATTGATTTCAGGGAGTCAATACCAACTAGTAATATCGATCGAGTCAGCATCTCAGCACATTCCTGACTAACAATACTGCGCTCAGCCGGGCGCGTGCTATGACTGGCCTGCTCGCTACTGAAATGAGTTCGAATAAAATATTCTAATTTCCTTTTAATAAATCCTGACACATTGGCCCGACAACAGTTTATTCATTTCCAATTGGCATCAAAAAGAAAGCCGTACGTCTGAGGATTAAGTAAATGACCGTTTTCATAGAGTCTTTTGATAGGTGTGAGGTACCACGGTATGTTGTATAGTTGGTAACATAAGTGTGGTAATGTAAGCAAAAATAAAAAGCGTAACACCTAATGTTTCTTAGTTTATTTTGTATATTTAGGTTGGTAGACAGTGTATCATTCAGCCTATACTAACTTTATTATTCATTTGGTTACTAAAAATTTAGAATCCGAACAATATGAAATTATCTTTTAATAAGCATAATTGTTTAGGAATTAAAAACATGCTTTAGATTTAGTATGTTCTAACGGTACAAGAAAATATGTCCCTGAGGTTAATACGAGACACATAGGTAGAAAAATAGGCCAATATAATTTAGTGGTCTGCGCATTATTTTTGACAGTTTACTGGTTCTCAGGTTGAAAAAGATTCAGAAACGCTGATTAAAAATAAAATAACTTGATTAATCACATCCATTATTTCTAACAGGTGTTTTTTTTTTTTTTTTTTTTTTTTTTTTTTTTTTTTTGTAACGGGCAACCTTTTTCCCTTCATATTTAATCAAAATTATAAATAAGGTATCATTTTATGAAAATCAAGCTCTCCACTTTGGTAATGTCATTAATTATGAAAGGAATTTTTCGAAATACAACCCGTAAATGGGATAATTACGAGCAATCAAGGTCACAGGTATGTGTGAGTTCAGAATCATGCTGTCAGGTTTAGTTGGCGTCGATAATTTGTGATTCAATGACGCATCACATATCACAGATAAATTGTGTGTGTTTGCTAGAGTAAGAATATTTTGTGTATTTTTGTTTTTGTTCATAATTTCTGTTTCGTGAGGAATTTTAAGTGTTCTGCTAAGTATCTAATTTCAGTTGACGTTAAAAAATTGGTACAAATAAACCGGTTCTTCCTTCATCGTACTACCTACCACCAACCTCGTTAGTCATCACATGCCACTCACCAAATTTTCTCACGACCCAGCTGCTGTCACTAACGAGTTAAGCCATGAAAAGAAACGGACACATTAACAACTGATCAGTGCTCTTGTAATAAACAGCACCGACTCTATTCTGCCACCTTTTAATGTGGCAGAATATAAGAATTTGTGGGAATTTCATGATTTTTTAGTTTTGTAAAATATCAACAATGCTTCAGATTAATGTGACCCAGAAGGCACGCGTATTTAGGATTTCATTGGTCTCTTCGTAATCATATATTGCGATGCCAATTTTTTCTGCTTATGGCTTTACGCCTCATCGATGTCGCAGTCATTAGAGATGGAAAAAGTTTGGTGAAAATGATTCGGTAATTCAATCCCTCGTCCACACGAATACGCTCACCCACCAAACTCGGTCATTCATTATCTTCAGGAGAGGCTACATTCATTTACTTTGAATCATGTAAGAACAGTTTATATAATCAAGTGTGTATGGTTTGTCGATACAAGATTTTGTTGTGCGTTTTAGCCTTGTCAACGTCGAGGACGATGTCATTAGAGGCGAGAAAGGACTGGGAACAAGAAAAGGGATGGAATTCAGGTATGGCCTCTAATTACATCAACCTCGATGTCGACGAGGCGTGAAAGGACTGAAGACAAGGAACGGGAAGAAATTCGGCCATGGCCTCTAATTACATCAACCTCGTCGTTGACGAGGCGTGTAAGGACTGAAAAGAAGGAACGGGAATGAATTCGGCCATGGCCTCTTGTAGGACCATTCCCGCATTAGCCTGGAGTGATTTGGGGAAACCGTGGAAAACCCAAATTTGGATGGCCGGGCGGGGATTCGAACCCACATCCTCCCACATGCGAGACCATCTATGCAAGAATCACTAAAGTCGTACAAGATTGTTGTCAAGGAAGTGGAAGGAAATTGTCGATGCGCTTAATTAACTTACCATCACTAGATTCACCTGTTACGTTTTCGGAATACATTAGGGAGCTTTGTTCTGGAAGGATGGATGGAGCGTCAGATGAACAGAAAACTAAGTTACACTATTCTCAAACAGTTGGCAATACAAGCGTTCCTCCTGCAGATCAAATTCGCTGGATATCCCCAAAATATGCAACATTCCACGCTAGTGACTATATTTGAAATTTATTTGTTTAGAGTCTACTTAAATTATACATTTGTAAAGTCATCTTTAGCTTCCTTATTGCAAGAAGATTTTTTTTTTTTTCACAGAGTAAATGGATTTTGAAGCACAGACGCATTCATTTTGGATTTAAAACTGACAGCTTGAAAATAATTTATTTCGTGTTGTAACAGCCCTCAGACCCACCCTTTTAATGAAATGTTATTTAAAGAACTATGTATTACAAGCTAGAAGTGGTTAATTGTGGATATGTGTATTTTCCGTGTTATTAATTGTGAGTAAGTGTATATTTGTCATGTAAATGAACATTATTTTTTGGAAAGAAACAGTGTAAATAATACGAAATATGTTCAAGGACAGTATTATGTATGAGACATTAATTAAAATGACTGGATATTGTGGGCCATTTCCTCAATTGCAAGTTAATCGTTTTTTTATAAAGGTGAATAACACGCCAATCCAATTGAATTTTGTTTTATTTTGGTGTCGTACGCGTTTCGCTCTATTTCAAGAGGATCATCAGCGACATATATTTGGTATATTCATTTATTTAGTTACATTTGGTTTACAAAACAATATAAAATTGAGGTGAAATTAAATTTACTTACATGTTACTTTTTTACTTTTTTCTCATGATCAGGGTTAGCTTCTCTGTGTAGGTTTTGTAGAATTTGCTGAAGGTATGAAGCACTACACTGCACTGACCAAATTTGACATTAACACTATTATTTACCGTTTTCAAAACATGAGAAAGTGAACACCACGCTATGTTTTTCACAGGTCCATAGAGTGTGTGTTTGTTTATCTTTCAGGTTTCATTGTGGTTAGAGGTCCTTGGTTTTTACAGTCTGCTTTGTGTTATCTTTGATGGTCTGACTTGCTAAAGCGATTGGGAGCAGCCACGTTTGCAATAGAGCGAAACGCGTACGACACCAAAATAAAACAAAATTCAATTGCATTGGCGTGTTATTCACCTTTATAAAAAATTCATTAATTAAAAGTTTGTAACTGGAAGTGTTGAGGTGGTTTTGACTGGTTTATAATGATATTTTTTTTTTAACTGCTTAACGTCTCTTAACACCGAGGTATTTAGAGACGGGAAGGGATGGGGGGGGGGCAAGAAATGGGAAGGAATTCGGCCATGCCCTTTTCAAGGAAGCATCCCGGCATTTGCCTGGAGTTATTTGGGACACCATGGAAAACCCAAATCTGGATGCCAGGACGGGGATTCGAACTGGCTTCCCCCGAATGCGAGGCCAGAACGCTAACCGTTACACCGGTATAATTTTGTGTCGAAATACCTGTAAATATCTTTAATTATCATTTCTTTGTGTTTTATAATAATTTGAATTATTTTGTAGTAATTCTCATTGTTTTGAAGTGATTTTGATTGTTGGATGCATTGTTCGTGAAACATCGGTCGGCATTCTCTGTATTAATATTATTTTATCCATGATGGATTGGTGGAACTTCCGCGACTGTGATGTCAAATATGGGTTGTAAAAAATACAGCAACCAGTCACAATATTGTGATTGGTTGCTGTATTTTTTACAACCCATATTCTCTGTATTATTTTGCATTTTTCTGTAGTGTCTATGTAAACGAGCGGCAGAGACAAGTTGTAGGAATTTTTGTTTGTGAGTTTGTGCGTTAGTGTCTCTGGAGAAGTCGAACACGGAAAAATAATTTTGAATTGAAAAAGTGATTCGTCACTGTTGTCATTTAGTAGAACTGTTTAATTCAGTCAAGAACAGTAGTAAACAGTAATCTTTGAGGAAAGGTAAAATCCTTAGGCGACGATAGACAGCAACTTGTGGAGGACGAGGAAATTTAATGAAACTATGGTAAATTGTCGACAAGACGAATTGGTTAGTTAACGAGTTACCTATCATGGCCTCCGCGACAAGTCTCAAATAGCAAGAGTTAGGCATTAACCGACAATCTGGTAGGACATTGAATAAAAATCTCCAGTGAACTTATTCTTCTGTACAATTGCTTCCAGTATTGCTAAAAAATAACAGTGGTTGACATTTTCAAAGACAAAAAATCATTGAGATTATTATTTCTAGTATTGTTATGACATCTGAATCCTCTAATTTCATGAGGACGTGTTTGTTGAAGCAATATTTGCGTTGTTTCATTGGTTGATTCTTGTTCATATGGTGTAATTCATCAGTTGAAATGTCGTGATTCAATTCATCTCATCGACCGCATCGACAGGGAAGTCTGGCTTGTTAACACTGGAGTGCTAGGCGGGACTAACGCCATCCCCAAGTTCACGGCGTTACTGTTTGAGCAAGGCACCCATTCGTAGTGGTATCCCACCCCCCTTTCCCCCGCTACCAGAGTATTCCGTCTCCTTAGAGTTGTAATTGCTTCTGTCAGACTTAGTGACTTGTCTCAAACATGTGTTCCTGAGTGCACAAGACCGCACGATTATTGGAGTGCTGCTATAACAGAGACAATGTAGCTGCTTTAATTAATTTGCTGGACTACTAAATAGAAATGTTAACACTAATTGCTTTCCATAATAAGCAAAGGTAAGATTTGGTTGCGATTATAAGGCCAACTTTCCTCCATGACTGTGATTTTCATAGTGAAATACTCTTATCCTGAAACAGAAAAGTCGTTAAGTCTGCCTCTCTTGAACCATTAAAACTTTGATTTTTTTTTCTTTGAGATTTCATTGCTTGAAACTAGCTTGACGCAGGTGAAAATCATATATCTTTACAGCATTCATTTAGATGTCTATTGTTAGACGATTAAATTTAAATCAAATATAACTCGGTTAAAAAAGAAACAAAACATTTGCTCACTGTAAGGTAGTATCAATCAGAGAATGAATGTCGGTTGCCATTCTTATTCAAACAATTAAAACAATTAAATGATTAACGAAAAAGTATTGAATAATTATTTATATTAGACAACAGTCTTTAGCCTTTATCACAGTAGCAAACAATCAAGATCGAGTAGGGTGGTCTTCAAGCACAATTTCTTTTCATCTATGGGTCCGCAGGTGAATGTGGAATCCAATGCGAAAAGTGCACAATTTACAAGTAGGGACAGCCGAGATGCTACCATTTTTCCACAACAGTTGATTCTCATTCCTGCGCCGCTTGTTCTCATTCGCTGATCGGCGGCCATTTTCTTCAAATGACACAGTTCCATGATGAACAAGTGACCTCCATGATGAGCGGTCAAGGGCAGTAGTAATCGCAAGTATTTTTAATTAAATTTTCAAAATAATATTTTCAACAAATTTCGTTCACTTGTCTTGTAAATAAATTATAATTCATTTCAAATAGGGACATGTAAATAACATAAAATGATTGGGTTGCCTATGGAAAAATTGGCTGCAATTAGGGATTGCCAGCTGTTAAAGTAAGCGCACTTCACCGTCTGACTAATTCTCTCACGCGCATACATATCTTTAATAGCTGGCAACCCTAACTTACGGCTACTTTTACATTGGCAACCCAAACTTTTTATGTTATTTACATATCTCACTTTGAAATGAATTATAATTTATTTTTAAAAACAATTGAATGACATTTTTTTGGAAAAATTAATTAAAAATACTTGCAACCCGTCAGAATCGTATTCCGCTTATACATAAATATTGCATTTAAGTCAAATAACACATGGATGTAGAAATTATGCAGCCGGATATTGGTCTATGATTTCCCAGATAGTATGGTCCATCAGGTTCATCTTCATGCTAGCCGTGATAATATCATTAAATCGTTTCCTCTGATCACTAACACCACGTTTACCCACCGTTAGCTTCGAGTAGAAAACTTTTTTTTGGAATATAGTGATTACAATGATACAGTGGGTGAAAGTTGAATAAAGCCATAGAAAAAAACCATGAAGATCTGAACATTTTTAAACAATGATCAGTAGGTTATTGTCTTAAATATTTTGAATATCGCTCAATAATTGCCCAGTGATGAGAGCACGGGCAAGAGAATGGTTTTGATATTAAAACAGACATTGAAATTTCTGTATTGCTTTTTATTCCAAATCTCGCTTCAAATATTATTTAAACAACCTGTGGAATTAATATGAGAAATAGAACTTCACAATCCGGCAATTTGGTGGAGTATGCTAAAGTGCCATTATACTGGTCCCTTAAGATAAGAGGTGTATTAAAATCTAACCACGTAGTAGCGTATTATATAAGCGAATACAGGGATGATGCAGAATGCTTTCCACAGAAACCGCCACCAAACACACTGAACTATGCTTGAATTGCGCGCAGACAGATAGAAACTCTTCAGCAACCACCTTCGCATAAAGACCACAAACACATTTCGCTACATTTCCAAGTGGAAAGAGAACTGTCACATGTTGAAAGATGAAATTCAATGCTTGAAAACAAGAAGCAGAGGATTTTTTTGCATAGGACTGTACACCTCGTCGATTTCGAAGTCATTAGAGAGGAGAAAGAATTGGGAGCAAAGAACGGGACGGAATTTAGCCATGAAATTTGAAGGAACCATCCCGATATTACCCATGAGTGAATTCCGGAAACCATGGAAAAAGGAAATTTGGATAGCTGGACGGAGATTTGAACCCATGTCCTTCCGAATGCGTGTCCAGAGCATTACCACTCACCCACCTCGCTGGGTCCAGAAGAAGATTGTAGTTATGGTAATAGTGACTCTCATGATGCCGATGAAGGCAATGGTTACGATAATGGTGGTGGTAGGACCTTGTAGCATGCAGAGCTTTAGCTAATGTCTTTCATATCAGTGAGGTTTACATCCGTTTCCGTTAAATATAAAGACATCCTGCACCTGTTCCCATACTGGCCGAATTATTTTGGAGTGTATCCCTTGGTCAGAGCCGTTTTTTGGAGACGGACTGATTTTTTTCCGCGAGACTTACTGCCAAGGATAGCAGGCGCCCACTGTCCTTGTTGACGTTCCTCACGGAGTTCTAATTAAAGGTTGTGAATGTGCGTCTCGCCGCTGTTTTCATCCTGTAATTACAAGTGTGCGCCGACGCGGCCACCGCGAGCCACAAAGGAATGTTGCTGGTCCACCGCGTGCTACTGCCCACTGAGTTGTCCGATCCTGGGGCTGGCTACAGTGGTTCAAAGAGAGCAGAAATATATACACAAACTGTGCGTATTGATTTCAGATAAAACAGACCAGCTCACAATGACGCTGAGGTTCTTGGAGAACCATCAGTAGTAACCTTTATATTGATACAAAGTCCTTCTGTTTTCTTATATCAGAATCTAAAAAAAAAAAAAAAGGAATTGGCAGTCATAAGGGACTGCCAACAGTAGTGAAAACTTAAAACTATGAATATCATACGCGCAACACGCCATACTTACAGCCCTGTCTTAACCGCCTTAACCTACCCCGGTAGTACTACTAGGTACATGGGGTCTACACTTTTACTTGGAATGCAAAACACGGAAACGTTCTTGCGTACTTCACATTACACAGTAAGTTGTGCCAGAAGTGAAGATCGGGTTAAGAATCTATGAAAATCCCCGCCCGGATAGGGATTCAAGCCGAGGAGCTTTCGTTTCCCAGCAGATATCTTAACCACTGATCCACCAGACCCCAACGGATATGCTGTTAACAGTTGCATGTCGGTGACGAGAACTCTTAAGATTTTACCTATTCAAAAATCACCCAATGCGTCTGAAGAAGTTTTAACTTAAAAAAAAATTAACTTTGTCCACAACCCGGATGTTGCTCGGATTTTCTCAGAGATGAAAAGTACCAAGCTATTGCGTCAGAGGCAGGAAGGCCAATACCTTAGAGGAATACAGTTTAGTGTGGAATCAGAACTGCGGTACGTCCTTGCGTAGCTAATATAATCTAATACAACTCCTAAAAATACCTGCACAACACGGGATTTGAACCAGCGACCGGAGAGAGAAACTTTCGCAAGTTTCTTTTGCAGTATACGTGTGCTAAGTACTATCAAAATCGGACAGAAACTGAGGGTTTGTATGAACAACGTTCACAGAAATTAAATGAGGGGGAAAGGAAGAGAAGGTTTAGGTTTCTGTAAATAAAACGTAAACAGTGTTTTTCTGTTTGTTTTAAAAATACTGAAATGTCTCGGTTCTTTAAGACCTTAAACATGAGATGGAAAAATTCATTTGTTATAAATGTATTATTAATATATTTGGTTTTGCGTGAAAAGGTATAAATTTAAATTATACCCTCTAATTACAAAAAAAAAAGGAAACTCGAGTGCGGAATTAATCAAATAAAAAATACATGTTTATTTAACATTACACAAACAAAATGAACTGAGCCAACAAAGAAAACGAACGGATGCAAACAGACACTAAACTCAATGTTCCCCGCTAGGGAGAGCAAGAAAACTCCTTAAGTTTGGGCGTTTACAGGGTAAAAATGATCATATGAAATTGTCACTTATCGTTTCTGCAGGAAACATTGGCAATCTTGATGTTTCCTTCACGATGAAAGAACACGTTTAACACCATTCACCAACTGAGGTGGGTTCACTCGTGGAGGCACCTGAAGAAAACTCCACGACAAAAATGTCGTAACCAAAACGCGGCCTCCACGCTTCTGGAGTCCGTACCCATACATACACACCTGCGTACTATCCAGGGTCTCACCCCCAAGTGCTCGCTACCGCTTTGACCACTCGCACTCCTCCAGCTCTCGGGGGCTCCATCTGTACCTGCGTCAAACAAACAAAAGACACAGCCAAGCTGTCAATCTGTCGCCAGACTGGAATTCCACCCTCCGCCGTGTCACAAAACGGCTGGGCGAAATGTCTCACAAATACATTAGAGGCGACGAAAAATTAATGGTGGCAGAGGCTAGACATCACAATACGTATGCAACGTCCCAATAAAATCGGATTAAAATTGTGCGTGTTAGTTTGAAGAACTTTGGTTTTTTTACATTCTTTTTTAGATATTAGATACAGGTGTAAACTATATTTCCATTGCTGCCCAAGCGCAATACGTTATACTTACAGCTACAGGTATACTGTTATCATTAGCATGTTGACAATACAAACTCATAAGATTTTACCCATCCACAAAGCGTCCAACGCACAGATCATATGTGTAATACATCGTAGCATGTCCGTGACGGGAAGCTGATAACTCATAGATTTACCCCCATCCAAATATCATCTAACGCGCTTATAGAAATTTTCAATTACGAAAAGGTGGCATATATACTTAAGATCCTACAATTTACGTGTGCTTTTGTAATGTTTAATGAGTATTAAGGATCATTGAAATCCGAGAGCGTTGTACATGTGAAGCAAACGGTACTGTTAAATTCTATTCTGTCTGGATCAAGTCAGTTTGTGTAGCTGGAGATGAACGTCGCGTAGAAGGTTTTAGTGAATATCTAAAATTCTTGTAATACCTTGGTTCTCCACCTGCACATTCCTCACAGATATTATTCTGACAGCCGAGGGTTAGGATCTGACATAATACTTCACTCGAAGACAACTATAATCTGGGCCATGTACATTAGAAACCTAAATAAAATAGAATCAACAATATACAAAATTAATTTAAGGATTAATAATTTCTTAATATGCCAACATAAAAAACTGAATGAAAGTTATTCGACCAATTTCAGGTTTATTAACTGATTATGAACTTAAATGCCTGCACTTTACACTTGCTTCTGAATAATATTTCATCATGGTCACAATGAAACAGTTTTCAAGTAATACATCGTGTTTCATTTTGAGAGAAAACCCTATTTACACCATTCTCTCCAGGAGCATTGTACATAGAATAAACCGTATCAGTGTGTTAGAAAAATGAAATATTATCACGCAACTGAACAAAGACTGTTGACTACGAGCAACAGCTTCGAACTATTGCTGCTTATCTACTGGTAGAGCAAAAAACCGTAAGTTCCGACTAAGAGCGTGTTCTTGTGTCCAAGGAAAGGACTGGTGGTTGCTGAAACGGTCACCTTGCAACATACGATCCACTTAAAACTGCTGACTTTAACCTCTTCTGCTAAACCATTTTTACCTGCAATAGGTATCTGAAAATGGATTATGTTTCTCGTCGAGTTGGCACCGAATTCCTGCTCCCTCAGCGGTGAGGAAACTTTATTTGAAATAACCAGTCCACTCCTCTCACCGTTTTTAACTAAGTATTTTAAGTATTCAGATATACTATGTATTATTATAATAGCTTTGATCTTGTAATATCAGTTAGATTTAATTTCTTAACAGTAAAATGATTGTTTGTTAGTTTAACATGCTCTCGTAATTTTGAAATTTGACATCCTTACTAGGAATAAGAGAAGGTGGTTTTATTGTATGTGCTTGAAGGTCTCAACTATGAGCGGTGGTTATTGGCTATACCCGGTCCAAGGTCATGTTCCCCTGGTCCAGCACCTAATCGCAGCATCCACTCTCGTCTTTTCTGTTCAAGTTGACTTCTCTATCCAGGTCTTCCACGATTTACTGAAATTATTCAAAGTTATTCACATGGACCTTAGTCTATTACGTCATCGTTCCTTGTCATTCCGGATCTAATGCCATTGCTGCAGGGAAGACGTACACCCCTAATTCAACAGCTATAAGGTTCACCTCTTATATGTTCTTAAGAAAATCGACATCGTAGTTTTATCTTATGATCATACACAGAAGAGCCAAAGATACTTGTACACCTGCCTAATATTGTGAAGGGCCCTCGCGAGCACGCAAAAGTGCCGCAACACTACGTGGCATGCACTCGACTAATGTATGAAGTAGTTCTGGAGGGAATTGATGCCATGCATACTGCAGTTCTCTTCTGAACGCCATGTTGCAAGGCATCCCAGATATGCTCAATAATGTTCATGTTTGGACAGTTTGGTGACCAGCAGAGGTATTAAACTTAGAAGAGTGTTCCTGGAGCATCTCTGTAACAATTCTGGACTTGTGGGGTGTGCATTGTTCTTCTGGTATTCCCAAGTCCGTTGAAATGCTCAATGGACATGAATGGATTCAGGTGATCAGCCAGAATGCGCACGTACGTGTCACCAGTCAAAGTCGTATCTAGATGTATCAGGGGTCCCATATCACTCCAAGTGCACATACCCAACATCATTACAGAGCCTTCACCAGCTTGAACAGTCCCCTGCTGACATGCAGGTCCATGAATTCATGAGGTTGTCTCAATACCCGTACACGTCCATCCGCTCGATACAATTGGAAGCGATACTCGTCAGACCAGGCAACATGTTTCCAATCATCAACAGTCAAATTTCAGTGTTGTTGGGCCCAGGCAAGGCGTAAATCTTTATGTTGTGCACTCAGCAAGGATACACGAGTGGGCCTTCGGCTTCGAAATCCCATATCGTTGATTTTTCGTTGAACGGTTCGCAAGCTGACACTTGTTGATGGGCCAGCATTGAAAACCGCAGCAATTTGCGGATTGGTTGCACAGGATCTTTTTGCGGCCTCAGCGAAGTCAGAGATTAGATGTTTTACCGGATTCCCGATATTCACAGTGCACTCGTGAAATGGTGGTACGGGAAAATCCCCACCTCATCGCTACCTCGGAGATGCTGTGTTCCGACTTTAACACCACGTTCAAACTCACTTAAATCGTGATAACCTGCCATTATAGCAGCAGTAACCGACCTAAAGCCTGCGCCGTATTCTGAGTGTTTACATATCTCTGTGTTTGCATACGCATCACTATACGAATTTATTTGGCTCTTCAGTCTGTAATGGCAACGTTACGAATCTCATATTACTATCGCAATGGCTTAGCTGTTAAATTGACAGGAGAGACTTGGCGAACCCATTTAAACTCTTCCTCCAGATCAATCACTTTCAATTCTCTGTCGTTCCGTTAAACCAGTCATTAGAATATTAGTAGTCTGTTGGGTGCTGGAATTTTCCTGTCCTGTTTTAAAAATTAACCGCAATATTATTTGAAAGAAATAGACAGAGACTATATACTTTTAAACTTAGGTTGCTCACGATTTTCGTACTTTCATATTGAAAAACTTCTATTGTCGTGTGAATCGTTGGTATTAGTCGGTAACTGAATTAAGAATTGTCGGGCATAGGAAATTATATCATGAAAACTGTTGATACATGTTGAAAATACCTTTTAACTGGACTTTGTTAATTGTCTGACAAACTCTCGGATGGTGCTTAGTGTCCAAGCATAATAGTCCTGTCAAATAAGGATTGAACCTAGGAATGAAAGATAAAAAGCTGTAAATTTGTATAAAACTTTGTTTTGACATTTTATAACTTGGCTCAAAAGTCTCATAGAATCTCGAGTACGCTAGTCAAGAAATTCAAGATCAATGGTAACAAAAACATTTTTTTTCTCGTTTTTTACTCTAAATGTTATTTTGAGTTATTAGATAAGTTATAGAGCATAAAATTCTCTTCAACTTTTGCTATGGACAATACTTCATAAATTTAACCGTTTTTGAGGTAAAGCGTGGACAGTGGGGAGCACTTAGCCACATGGACGATAACGATACTGTACGATACGTTAACTGTAGAATCCGGTACACAGTACGACTTATAAAGTTAATTGTTTATTAATAATGTTGTAATTATTAATAAACTGTAATTATTTACTAATTAATAAATTGTATTTATGGATATTATAGTGTTTATAAATCATACATTCGTTTAATATTAATAGTAAGATATTTAAATGAAACAGCTTAAATGCACTTTAATTATAATTTTATTTCCCAACAGCTTAACGTAAATCCATAACAATTAAAATTTTAACATAGAGAGATGTTTTGTTGTTGTTACTGTTTATATGAAGTATGAAGCTCAATATACTTCATGTACGTCGTCGTAACACTCTTCTTGTCACTTAACTCACCGTTATCGTCGTCGTTTTGTTCCAAATATTCAAGGATTTCAGGTACATATTCACTTTCTTCATCTAGACCATTTGGATGTAATGAAGCGTTTAGGCATGCCTGTCCATTACACTGACCACAAACTGAGGATCTGTGCAGCCCTATTTTTATGCACCCGCAAATAGAACCACAGCCTTCAATTCAATTAAAAAATATCGTATTGAGCAGTTCTTGTGGTGCCGGTGGTAGTAATGTTGTTGTTGGTTCCAGGACTTCATTTTGCAACATCCACCCCCATTCTTCACGTTCTAAATCATACCCTAACCAAGTTGGAATGGTAGATGCAACTGATGTGTGGTCGAGCTGCAGCACTTATTGGTGGAAGAGTTGATAACTGGACTGGTTTGTTGAATCTAGCTGATTGTAATATTGTCTATATCGAAAATCGTCTATGCTGTATTCTGATTTTGGAGCATTATACATTTCTAAAAATACAAAGTTCTCAGTTTTCAAATGATGTTTCTAGAGGACAGTTATCTTGCTGAAAAACTTGAGGAAAGCGAGATATTTTTTAAAAAAGCCTATTTTTGTGACCTTTGGCCTTGAATATCTTGACTAGCGTACACGGAAGTCTGTGAGTCTTTTGAGCGAACTTATAAAATGTCGAAACGTTTTATGCAAATTTACAGCTTTTTATTTTCCATTCCAAGGTTTGCCCCTTTTTTCGCCTTATTTGACTGTATTATAAGAATACATACATTTTCATAACATTAGTTACGATGAATAAAGGAAGTCCGCAGTAAATGAACCGTTTATTTAAAAAAAAAAAAAAAAAAAAAAAAAAAATCCTCAAAGACAGATCTTGTAAACTCTATTAAAAAACATTTCCGTCATCAGAAAGGTGAAGCAAGCCAAACATACTGTAATATTTCCTAAAAAAATGAAGCAGAAAGATAATGGTGGACTTCGTAATGGATTTTTATTACATCATCTCTTGCTGCTATTACGCACTTAATTTCTGTTGAGGTATTCAGAATTTTTATTAAAATTTTAACTTGCCAGGTATTTGCGCGGACTTTGAAATATTTCTAAAGGAAATTGCACATTACTTGGAGCAGTACAGAATTTAAAAATATGCAGCTCCCCTTCTTTGAAGAAAATTATCGTAACGTTTGAAAAATACCAACACATTAATAAAACAACAGGAATGCATTAGTATCTAAAACACAAATAATATGCTAACGAATGATTTGACAAAACGTTACGGCGAAGGAAAAAACTTGTAGATTGTCTCGAATTCTGTTCAACCACCTGTTAGACATCCATTCTGATTGCTACATCAGTTTAAACTGTATAATTCTTGAAATGTTATTATTAAATAAGCACTCTAGCTTTGAATTCGCATGCTTTGGAGATACGGTTTGCTGCCATACGATTTGATCGATGCATCAAAAACTTTATGAAATAATATGTTAAATTAAAGCAAGGAAGTTTCTTTGTTACACTGGTGACAGATATCAAATACCCTCTTCTGTTGAATGATAAGCAATGAAAATGTAAAGGGTTTTCTACACCAGAATTCGTTTTGCTACGCTACGATTGCAGAAAGTACTTCAATTAAACGCTAGATATATCTGATACGATAGTGTAAAAGCATGGAATAGCCTGTAGGCATATTTATGGCCAGTCACTTTTCTGACCATCCTCTGACGAAAATATTTGGCTTGAAAACAAACCGCATGTGACAAATAAAACTTTTTTTGTCATAACAATAAAATACGTAAGAAGTGTTAAATGAATCACTCGGTCCATTATAGTTGGTGATGATTAGGTGGCCAGTACGGAAGTTTCGCGAATATTATACTATGAATAGCGAGGTTGGTGGTTTGTTGTAATATGAAACAACAACTGACTCATTTGTGGTAGTTGTTAATTTGTCAACTGAAACAGGCACGTAGGAAAATATTTACAAAATCTTATGAAACAATTAGAAATGATGAAATGTTTTTATAATAGAAACAAAAATATCCGTAAAGCCCCTTACTGTAGAATAAATACACAAGTTATCAATGATATGTTGTATTGCTATCAGCGCGAGAGAAGCCTAGTAGCTGTACTCTGAACTGTCTCAAACCCGTGACCTTTGCTGTTTATAGTTTTGACATGTGCGGGTTGAATTTCCAAAAAATTCCTGTCTTAATTAATGTTGTTACGAAAGCGGAGAACTTAATCTTTAAACTGATACCTCATTTACAGATTTGGTATGAAGTGAGAAAGATGGTTTATCACAAAGAACACCTTGTAACATAACAAGCGTCTGCGCCATGTAATATCTATAGCAGACGCCATCTGTTAATAATATATCATCTTTGAGTAGGGAGGAGTCTGTCTATGACCTCCGGCAGAGAAGGTCGCACGGAGTAACATTTTCGGTCGAACAGTTGAAAGTGTGGCGGACTTGGAAAAGTGTATTATGTAGACGTGTAACATGTGGAACTTATGATTTGAAATAGAATGTTTTTTTTCAGTGACTGCATGGTGTTGAAAGAACGTTAATGAGTGCGGAGGATTTTGTTGGTATTAGAAACTCTTTTATCCCACGAACTTGTGATCTTCGGAGAAGTTCGATTCCTTATCTTAGTTATTAATTTGGTGGTGGTATTTTCCGTCGGGTTGTGGTAGCAGAATTTAATGACTATAATAAAGTTTTGTGTGTAGAAGTTACTCATAAACTGTGGAACTATTTTTATTTAATTAACCCGGCGATAGAATAATACCGCGACCTGGCGACCGTGGCAAAAGAACCTTTTATTTAATTAATAAGCATGTATGTGTTCTATAAGTGACTGAGTAATTTAAAAACAGTATTCGACAGCTAGCCGTCAAACAGCTAGTGAGCATGCAACCTTTTAGAAATAATACATACGATACTAGCTCTTCCCGCAATTTCGAACGCATGAACTTTCATTTTAATTGCTAAAATCGGAAATACTGTAGAAAGCTGTAGGTTATGTGTGGAGCATAACACTTAATGGTAGCGAAAAGTGGAGTTTAGGAATACAGAAAAAGAAGGAAAATTGAAGCTTTTGAAATGTGGTACTTCAGAAGAATGCTGAAAACTAAGTAGACAGACAAAGTATGAAATGAACGAGTTTTGGAAATGATGGGTGAGGAAAGAAGTTTGTGGAAGAAGCTTACAGAAAGAAGAGACAGGCTGGTAAGTCATATTTTGCTCAGTCACTTCCTGATCGCCGTACCGGCAACATCGTTCCGAAGCGAGTCAGTGAGTGAATCTTGTTTACAGTTGAGTGCGCCACAACAAGTTCGTCGGATAACAGACTAGTAACAGGTTGAAATATTTCTACGGGAATCGAAGTGTGATTATCAATCTTCACTAAGAGTGCTCCAGCTGTAAGTTAAAGCCTGCAGCTAACATAATCTCCACCATGTTCGGTGGAGATTATGGACAAGGAGGCCAAATCGGCCTTCCAAGCGGTAGTGCAGTTAACGAGAACAGTATAGGTTCTAACATCGGGGAGGTAGTAGGTGAAGCTTTGAACACCGTGATAAACTTGGACAACTCTACAAAAGTGCTCACATCACCAGAAGAAGAAATGCCTCTACAAAAGCAGTCGAACAAGCGCCTGCTCCGAGACATCGAACTCACAACAGCAGACGCCAACGCAGAAAAATTACCGAGGGTGGAAGCCGACAGAAATCAACACCAGCAGCCCAGCATAACAACACCAACAACAGGAAGCAGCACCACTACAATACCTACTGCGGTAAGTGAACAACGACCAAGCGCTGGCCCAGTGGTAAAAATAACCAACAAATACGAATGGTATGACGGTGGCCCGTAT
The DNA here is from genome assembly GCA_031002005.1 of Vandiemenella viatica. NCBI lineage: Eukaryota > Metazoa > Arthropoda > Insecta > Orthoptera > Morabidae > Vandiemenella > Vandiemenella viatica. The sequence continues at coordinate 103,738,022 of JARYHS010013631.1, forward strand.
ATCATTTTTGTAGAAAGCAAAGCGAACAACGTTGGTAGACTACATCCCATGGCAGTTGGCAAGTTGATCCACCAAGAAGGTGAACTAGTGACCAAAAACATAGTGAACATTACTAAGTCAGGCAGAAATCGAATTAGAATAGAGACAATTTCCGGCCCTAGTGCTAACGCTCTCGCACAGAGCAAAATTTTTCCTATGCACAATATGGAAGCGTACATTCCCATATCCCCAACGACCCGCCAAGGTATTATAAGAAATGTAGACACGTCACTATCTGAGCAGGAAATAATGGAAGTGATAAGATGTGAAGTTCAAGTAGTGCGAGTAAGACGGTTCACCAAAAATTCAAGTGATACCGATAGAGACCAGAGAAGACCCATTCCTGTTTGTGCAATTACCTTCAAAGCGCAGCGACGTCCGGAATATGTAATAATTCACGGAGTAAGATGCCCAGTAGAACCGTACATCCCTTCGGTCCTTCAATGTTTTCAATGTTTAAGATACGGTCATAATAGTAAACAATGCCGCAGCCAACCTCGATGCAGCCATTGCTCTGGAAATCACACTTTCAAAGAATGTAAAAATTCGGGACCCCCTACTTGTGCTCACTGTGAAGGCCCCCATCTCTCTACTGATCGTACCTGCCCCCTATACCAAAAACAACAACAGATTAATAGGAAAAGAGCTTACGAGGGAATATCCTACCAGGATGCACTAGCAAGCATTGAACAAAAAACTTATGCTACGATAACTGCCGAACAATTGACTCAGAATAGAGAGAAAACAACTTACAATCAAGTATCCAACCTCCCAACGATCAGAACTACAAACCAAGTTAGAAAAGCCCCAATCGCAGCCCAGAACACCCTGAACCCACCACCAATGGCTCCCATTACGACACAAAGTCGAGCAGAACAACAAAGAGGACCCCTTCCCAGCCAACAGAAACCAACCTTCAGAATAGACAACAGGGATAAAGAGCCTAGCAGGCCACCCAGTAGCATTCAACGAACCACCCACAGAAATACCATTCAGGTCCCCCAAGAGCTTTTTATAAGGGTACCACCCCAGCCAGAATTCCCAATTACTAACAATCCTTACAGCCAAAACGCCCCAACAACGAATGAATATCTAGTAGAAAAGATACAAAACTTGATCACTGTGATCTTAGAAATGGCATTCTCCGGTAACTTACCACACAATATCAGAGACCTTGTTGCCAACACATTAATGGACGTGCCGCAGTGCCCCCTAGTAACCCAGGAACAACATACGATAGAATTTCAACCTCAACCTGGAATAATTCAACCTGACAACGGACATAATAGGAGCCCATTAATATAATAACAAGAAAAGTAACCAAAGTAGTAATACAGCTAAGAATGGATAAGAAAAACAACACCACGTTATCCCAACATCTAAGTATCTTACAATGGAACGGAAGATCAGTATGGGCGAATAGAGAAAGCTTAATTTCAGCACTCATTCAAAACAATATTGATATAGCCATATTATCAGAAACGTGGTTCAAACCAAACAAAGAAGTAATTTTCAAATCCTACAAGTTGTACAGAAATGATAGACTGGATGGCAAAGGAGGTGTAGCGATAATGGTACATCAGAACGTTCCTCACGAACCGATTGTCCTCAATTCAAGCAAATTACCCTTTCAGGCAGTAGCAGTTCGGATCCGCTCCACTCAGAACCCAATCACCATTATTTCCATTTACTGCTGCCCAAAATCAAAAATCACCCTAAATGACTGGAGTAATCTTACCAGCCAAAATCAATTCACCAATGATTTTGGCTGGCGATTTCAACGCACATAACCAGAGCTGGGGCTGCCACTACAACGACGCGAGGGGAACGACAGTTAAGGATATGGCAGAAGACAACAATCTGGTCATAGTTAACGACGGAAACCCAACATTGGTCTCCTCACCAGGAAGACCCAGATCGGCAGTGGACTTAACTCTTTGCTCCCCAATGCTGGCGACTATAGCTACATGGAGAGTACTGCAGGATTCACTAGGATCGGATCACTACCCGATACTCCTAAATATTGGATGTCCACTTACCAAAGAAACTTCAGCACATCCAACAATCAGATGGAACATCAACAAAGCCGATTGGGCCCAATACAGGAGACAAATTGAGGAAAATTCCAGATACATTACAGATCAAGCCACGGGAAATGAGATCTATAAGAAATTGATAAAAGTGATTTCAGAGGCAGCAAACAAAGCTATTCCACGGAAAAATTACAAGAACGCCACGAGAAACAGCCCACCAGTATGGTGGAATTCAACATGCTCGAAAGCAATAGCCCAAAGACGACTCGCCCTGAGCTTATACAGGAAGAACCCCGATCAACAATATTACTTAGCCTACCTACAAATCAACGCAAGAACAAAAAGGACCCTCAAAACTCAAAAACGTCAAATGTGGATACAATACTGCGAAACCTTGGGGAAGGATTCGAATATCTCCTCCATTTGGTCCACAGTGAGAAAGCTAAAGAATAATGGATTCAACAACGGCTTCCCGGAAATCAGCACATCAATCCTAGAAGACATGGCAGACAAAATCGCCCCTCCCACAGTCCAGGAGGAGGACTCAAATTTTGATCTAACAACTCAGGAAACATCGGACCACCAGCTATGCAAGCCATTTACCATGATAGAACTACAGCAAGCATTAAAACGATCCTCCGACTCTTCCCCTGGAACAGACGGAATCCATTACGCTATGCTAACAAACATGTCTCTCTCGGGATTGCAGGTGCTCCTAAACACCTTCAACAAGATTTGGATGAATGAACCTATCCCGGCGGAATGGAGAACCCAGGTCATCATTCCAGTATTAAAACAAGGCAAAGACCCCACCAAAGCGACCTCTTACAGACCGATTTCGCTTATGTCATGTGTAGGAAAAACTCTGGAACGACTCATCAAAAACAGACTAGAATGGTGGATGGAATCGAACAACCTAATTCCCAACTCACAATCTGGATTTCGCAAGGGGAAAAGTACTCTAGACAATTTAGCAACCTTGACGTCTGATATCCACCTAGCATTCCACAATAAGCAATATCTGGGAGCGATCTTCTTGGACATCCAATCGGCCTACGACAATGTCAGAATTCCCCATCTGATGCACAAACTGGAGGCTATAGGGGTACCGAAGAAGCTAGTAAGAGGTCTTTACTCCCTCTTAGCCAAGAGGATAATCTATGTTAGTTCGAAGAAGCATCAAGTAGGGCCTCGTACGGCAAATCAAGGATTACCTCAAGGAGCAATCCTTAGCCCAATTCTGTTTTTGCTGTACGTAAGTGATATAATCAACTCTATTCCTACGAAGATCCTCTCACTCCAATTTGCAGATGACGTGGTTATTTATGCCAATGCGGAAACGCAACAGGAAGTACACAGTCTATTGAGCAAGGCAATGATATTCCTCATCAAATGGCTACACATTAATGGACTCGATCTTTCACCAGAGAAGTCATCGGTTGTCTTTTACTCAAAAAGAAGAATCCTCTACGACTCGGACTGTATTCAGATAGGACCATATAAACTTCCACTAAAGAAACAAGGACGATTCCTGGGAATGTTACTAGACAGCCGTCTTAACTGGACCCAACACATCGACCAGCTGATAGCAAAGTCGAACTCCCGATTAAACATAATTAGAATGGTTTCGGGCACCTGGTGGGGTTCGCACCCTAAAACACTCCTACTGCTTTACCGATCACTAATCAGATCGCTGTTGGAATACGGCTGTATACTGTACCAATATGCTAGGAAAGACGCCCTCAAAAAGCTAGATAGGCTTCAAGCAGCATGTCTAAGGGCGTGTCTAGGAGCAATGCGCTCAACACCAACGAACGCCTTATTAGTGGAAGCTGGAGAACTGCCACTCCACATACGAAGAACATTTCTGGAGGAAAAATTCATAATGGAGAAACTGACCCTTAAACGCACCCGCTCCATCACCGGCTCGAGAGGATGCAATCACTAGCGAAAGAAGGAAGGAGACAACTTAAGCTCCCACTACTTAGTGCCTACAAACTTTGGACTAAATATAAAGATAAAATAGATGCATATCAAATGCACCCTATCTTCCAAGAACCGTACGAACTTCGATTAGAAACAACCCACATTCACTTTTTAGAAGAAGACATAAACCCTTACATAAACCAGAACCTAAATAGACGCCTTGCGGAGATGGGGGAAAACTTATTCAGAATATACACAGACGGCTCAAAAACATCCGACGAAAACAGAGTAGGAGCAGCTTACTTCTGTCCAAGCACGGGTCACGCAGCGCAATTCTCGTTACAGGAGGAAACATCGATCTTCACAGCAGAAGCGAAAGCCATACTGGAGGCGGTCAAGTACAGTCAAACGATCCACGCGGAGCAAATTGTTATAATAACGGATTCCATGAGTGTCCTAAAATGCCTACACAACAACACGTGGAATTATCACCTTCCAAGGACAATCGTAGAAATCAGAAAACAAATAAAATTCAGCAGAGAACGAGGAATCACTACCTACCTTGTATGGGTACCAGCCCATAGAGGTATAAGTTACAATGAACATGTGGATACCTTAGCAAAACAAGCCAGCCTCAAAGGAATTAAAGACAACCGGAACCTCCCAGCTTCTGACATAGTCCACACAATTAAAAAACGAGTAAAAGAGAAATGGCAAGAAGAATGGAGCGCATCTCTAAACATCAAAGCTTCGCACTATGGGAGCATTCAACCAATCATTCCGACCAAACCGTGGTTTTACAAATGGGTAACAAGTAGACGGCTAACAACAATGATCTCCAGACTACGTTTCAACCATGAAGATTTCCCAGTCACCTCTTTCGTCTAGGCCTGAGGGAATCTCCCTTCTGCGATTGTTCAGACCGCGTGGTAGGAGACACCAACCACATTATATTTTCGTGCAAAAAATTTAAACGGTCCCAGGATTCGATGATCAAAGAATTAGTTAGAAATGGAATCCCACTCCCCACTAACCTAACCCAGCTACTGGCGAGCGATAACAGAGCAGTTTACAACAGCATTACCAAATTCCTAAAAAATGAAGATATAGACCTTTAAGACACTATTAACGGTAAACAGACACACAAGACAAGCCAATAAGATCTGAATACGGGGGTAACTATTAGCCAGGGGCAAATAAAAGATCATAGCTTTCATCAAATAAGCATAATCGATAATAAATCAAGAACGCAGAACAACTAACACCAGATCGGTATTGCCTAACTAGTCCTACAGGAAGATACCAACAAACACAAAAGGAACTATAACAATTGCTGCATCGAGGCAGGTTTATACTTGAAAGGTTGTAACAATGACTAAATAAGCTTGACTGAAAATTATAAACAACAACCAAAATGTATAGTATAAGTATAAAGATAAATAGTAAATACAAGATTGTAATTAGCATAGCCAAAACTGTAAATAATCAAAACTATATATAATAAGCATAATGATGAAGAGTAAATACAAGATTGTAATTAGCATAGTCAAAACTGTATACAATAAGCATAACGATAAATACAAGATTGTAACTAGCATAGCCAAAACTGTAAATAATCAAAACTATATATAATAAGCATAATGATGAAGAGTAAATTTAATTAGTTAATTAATTAGAATAATGTAACAAGTGATGACTGTATGGTTATACAACCGAATGTCAATAAAATTAATAAAAAAAAGAAAAAAAAAAGTTATATTTTGAGACATGCTAAATTGGATAATTTGCTGGTAGAGGGAACAGTCGAAGGTAAGATCTGTAGAGGAAGACAGAGATGAGAATATATGAAGAAGATAATTGAGGACGAGCGTTGTAAGGGATATGTAGAGATGAAGAGGTTAGCACAAGATAGGAAGTGATGGAGGATTGCATCAAGCCAGTCGAAAGACTGATGATGACAGCAAAAAAGGAAAGATTTGTACCAAACAATACCGAGTTGGCATAAAATGACGGGAAAGCCATGACCATACCATTTTACCGTCGAAATTGTATTATGAAGAGAATCAATTTCCAACATGTTTAAAAATAAAAAAACCGAAAGAGCTTCAATTTTCAGATTCTTGGGTTCTAATAACTGCTGCTGCTCTTTCTCTGCTGGAGATGCACCTTACGTCTGGTTTACGGCTGCGAGGCATGTCCAAAAAGTAAACAAGATAAACTGATAACAGAAACTTTTAAGTAGACGCAAAGTAATAATACTGTGCAGCGCAAATAGACATTTATACTAAATAATAACTTCTGTCTGGAAACAAAAATTAGTAACAGATCATACACTAACTGAATTCAAGAGAAGCACAGCCTGAATGACCGATGTAAAATTACAGACTTACACACGCATCCGTCTTTCTGTCACCATTCAATGAAGTAGCAAAATTTCATGACTAAAACTGTTATTAATACCGAAAAATGTATACTGTGTGTTTCTTAAGATACAATTTATTAATTACCAGTGTAAAGATAACGCCAATGCAACTGTTTCATTTATTTATTGATGCGTCGTACGCGTTTCACCTCTCATCGAGGCATCATCAGCGACGAATCTGTGTTACAGCTTTTATATACAGACACAAACAAATACCAAAATTCAGGCATTTACCAACTAACCTGTCAAAAATGTGAAGCAATATACATAGGGCAAACACGAAGACAGTTCCAAATCAGGTACAAAGAGCACATGAGATCATTAAAATACAGCAATCACTCCACATTTACCGAACACCTCATAGAAAAAACCTATCCACCAACAAATATAAAAACAGATATGCAAATTCTCACTATCAACAACCACAGACACAACACACTCACTATACGGGAAAACTTATATATTCAAAAAGCAAAAAATGCAGGCAAACAAGTACTAAACGACCAAGTAAACATCAAAAATAAAACGTTACTCAATATAATATACACAAACTCGACAGACAAAACAAAATAAACAAAAACTGTATATATATATATATATAAACCACACACATATACATCACATTTAAATATAAAACACACTAACAAGACCATCACACATACACGCACTTTTCAAAACTCGCGCTATCGGCACGAGACCTGACACATGCAAACAAGATGGCCACAGTAGACAACCGAAGGACGCGAAAGCACACCAGAGACAAGACATAAACAAACCAGCTGACGCCAACAGACGACGGAACGATGACAACAAACAATATTGTAAATATGATACAGGCAAAACATGCTTTGTATATGAAAACGGAGATGCGCAGCTGCATACTGTACTAAAAAATGTAAATGGTAAGTAACCATTAGCTATAAAATATCTCATGCTCATAATTAAGTAAAAATAGGATAAAACTGTAGGCTCTATATAAAAACTGTAACACAGATTCGTAGCTGATGATGCCTCGATGAGAGGTGAAACGCGTACGACGCATGAATAAATAAATGAAACAGTTGCATTGGCGTTATCTTTACACTGGTAATTAAATAAGCAACTGCGGAAACATGGCCTGCAACAACATTACACAATTTATTACCTTGTCAAATTCCATCAATATCGATATAGCCACTTAGTTCTCAAAAAGTAAAGGAGGGAGACACACTTTCTTTCATATTTATAGTAGGCCTATATTAGTGTAGATTACACACAGATTGACTGCGAGAGAAACAAAGCCCAAGGGACCAATTTAGCGTAAAAAAGTAAACAGGCAAGGCTTTTTTTCGGCCGCCTACGAATTGCGACGCATTCCGCCCCTGAATTTGTGGGACCTATTATTTAACATGGAATCTAAACAACGGAACGTCCATGCGAGGCTCATACGATAAAAACAGTTCTTAAAAATTCACTCTCCTACCAGGATTTGAACCGCAGACTGCACTCCCACCTTAGAAAGCAAGTACCTTAACCAATTGGCTACCAAGCCGCTATACTGTACAGGAATCTTATGCGTCTGTCTGTCACCACACAGATAGTTTTTCAAAATTGCACATATTATTTATACAGTAAAAGGTATCCTACGTCCTTCCTAGTGGCAAATAGTATCTACTAATCAAATTTCATCAAGATCGGATTAGCTGTTTAGCCCAGCAAACGTAACAAACAGACAGATAGAGTTACTTTCGCATTTATAATTTTAGTATTCTATACGATATGACTGTAGCTACTGTCTTTGCCATGCATAGTGCTCTCCTGGCTGGAGTTCATGATATTGCTGAGCAAATACTATCAGTTTGAGTTTATACAGGGTGTTACAAAAAGGTACGGCCAAACTTTCAGGAAACATTCCTCACACACAAACAAAGAAAATATGTTACGTGGACATGTGTCCGGAAACGCTTTCTTTCCATGTTAGAGCTCATTTTAGTTTCGTTAGTATGTACTGTACTTCCTCGATTCACCGCCAGTTGGCTGTGATACAATACGCCATTCTCCAGGGCTGCATCAGCGCATCAGGGATTCCATGCGACGGAGGGTGGATGCATGTATCCTCGCTAACAGAGGACATTTTGAACATTTCCTGTAAAAAAGTGTTTGAAGTCACGCTGGTACGTTCTGTTGCTGTGTGTTTCCATTCCATGTTTAATGTGATTTGAAGAGAAGTAATAAAATGAGCTCTATCATGGAAAGTAAGCGTTTCCGGACACATGTCCACATAACATATTTTCTTTGTTTGTGTGTGAGGAATGTTTCCTGAAAGTTTGGCCGTACCTTTTTGTAACACCCTGTATACAGTATAGGTGGTACATATCTAATTGACCTTCACCCTAATGCTGTTCTCTCTGTTTTTCAGGTAAGCCGCTCAGCGGGGGAGTAGGCTTAGCTGAGCCGCCGTGTAAGTACAGCAGAGACCACAGTGCACACGACTGTCGAGTCGCACTTTGGCCGCGACAATAAACGCGGTAGTTAATGAGACGCAGTTTAAACTGGACGCCCGATGAAGCGCGAGGAACGCCAGCGCAGTGTTAAAATGCCGCGTGTACTGCCTTCTGGCTGAATACACACGCGCTGGGGTCAATGAACTGCATGTGCTGCCCAGCGAGCCGGCATCCACGATCTACTTGTGGGTCTGACTAATCGGCCTAGTGATCAGAATCATCACCTGCGGCTACGCTATCAACAAAGTAATATCTGATCATTAAAATAGTACGTATCGTTCCACTTTTTCTTCCAGCAACAATTTCATTTTAAGAGGAATAATTTGCACAACGTAATGATTTAAAACTTTTTTAATAGCTTTAACACTGGTCAATATAGCTTAAAATGAAGTAAAATAGAGTGGCTTATGTTAAAGTACCACGACAGGCATTATATTCAAATGTACATACTACTTCATATACCAGGGTCGCCTTTTAAGTTTATTTAAAAACAATGAAAGAAAAAAAAAAGGTACAAATCGTTTTATTTTATTTTTCAACATATTGGCCTTTAAGATTTATACATTTTTTGCATGCGTTCTAGCCAATTCTTGAAACATTTTTCCTACTTTGATTTTGGTAAGTCAAAAAGATCGTTTTCGAAGGAATCAACAGCTTCTAGAGGTGCTGTCAACAAATCCTTTTTTAACGTTCGGGGACAAAACAAGTCGTTGGGAGATAAATCATGGGAATATGAGGCATGAATTCCATGTTTTTCTCCGTCAAATAATCAATTGTTTGAGTGTCGTATGAGAGCTGCCATGGTTATGTTGAAGAAAGATGCGACGTTTTCGGTTTTTTCCACATTGTGTCGATGATATCTGGCAAACAAATTGTTGTGTACCATTAAGAACTAACCGGTCTTCGATCGTCTGAAGCAATGGTAACAAAATGTTCCATATAACCAAAGAAACAGGCGACAATATTTTTGGAAGTGCTTCGTGAACAAACCATTTTAGTTTTTGTTTTATGAATTCGGTTCCTCTTGGAACATCCAAACAGTTGATTATTGTTTATTTTTGGGCTCATACGGATAAATCCAAGTTTCGTCTCCTGTTACGATGTTTTAAACGGATTGTCCATTTCCTCGGTCAAATATTTGAGAATATCCTTACACCAATTGGCACGATCCTGTTTTTGAGCTTCAATCAATTTATGCGGAATCCATCGGGAACAGATCTTTATCACAGCTTAATGTTCGTGCAAAACCAAACGTACTCAGTTTTCAACATATCTAAGGATGCCTCTATTCAACAATAAGTCGTTTGCCAGACCTCTTCAACCATGTTGCGCACAGCATTTTTGCTGAGTTAGACCTTTACTAAAATCCTAAAAAAATCTTGCAGTGAAAACCTTCGAGCGAAATTTCGATTTTTCAGATTTAATAAAAGAATTACCCAGCAAATTTCTGAGCTATCACTGTTTGAACAATGATGAAAGGCAAATTTTACAAAAATGTAAATGTCCTACTTCAATAGTACCATCTAATGTTCGTTTGTAATAACTTAAAAAAGTGACACTCGAAGAAGGAAGATTGAAGCTTATGAAATTAAGTAAACACTGATAATAAGAACTGGACGTGTTTTGAAAAGAAGTTTGTGTATTAGTTTCACAATAAGAAGAGACAGAATGGTGGGCAAGTATTAATACATGAGGGTTTGTGCACGAACAGTTGAAGGAAAGAAATGAAGAGGAAGACCGAGATGATATTATTATTGTTATTATAGCTAACACTAGAGCTCGAGAAGGTTGGTGTTCCGCAGAATGCCTCTTCGTCTATGGATCCGAAGATGACTGTGATGAAGAACAACACTTTATCGCAATGATGACAGGTATTACCGCGAGGGACAGCCGAGAGGCCGCCATTTTTCCTCAACTGTTCTTTTTCTTTCCAGCACTGCCTTTTCTCATTTACTGATCGTCGGTGATTATCTTCAAATAACATCTTTCCGTGATGAACAAGTGACCTCCTGGATAAGCGGCCAAGGGCAGAGGTTTTCCACTGTGACACATCTACATGCTAGCGCTGAAAACGTCTTTCATATACATCTACATCTACACATATACTCTGCAATTCACAAAATTGTGGGTGGCAGAGGGTGCTGTGCATTCCAATCCCTAATGGTACGAGGGAAAAAAGAATTCATATAAGAATCAGTCCGGCACCTTATTTCTCTAATCTTATCTTTCCTGTCCTTCCGACTCAAATAGGTTGGTGGAAGAAGTATTTCACTACACTCAAAAGTGAAAGTGGGAGTACGCATGTTTTCCAATAAGTTTAAACGAAACGTGTGTCGTCTATCTACCAGAAACTCCCAACCTAATCTACTAATCAGTTCTGTGACGCTTTCATAAGGACTGTAGCAAGCGGTCACCAATCCAGAGGCTCTTCTCTGTACTTTCTCTATACTTTCAATCAACCCCTTACGAAACGGGTCCCAAATGGCACAACAATAATCCAAATGTTGACGCACAAGAGATTTGTACGCTATCTCCTTTTTTGTTCATTACAATTTTTCAAGATTCGACCTATGAATCGCAGCCTAGAATTTGCTCTACCTACTAACGAATTAATGTGTATGTCCCATTTCATGTTCCTTTTTACTGTTACTCCCAAATATTTCATAGAATCGACCATATCAATAACTGAACTGTTTACCTCGTATTTCTGAACAATCGGATTCTTTTTTGTTAGTTATGCTCATTGTCTTGCACTTTTTACAATTTAGAGTAAGTTGCCACTCAGCGCACCAAGCCAAAATAACATCCAGATCGCGCTGAATTTCTAAGCAATCGGCCAAATTTCTTACTTCCCTATAAATAATCGCATCATCAGTAAATATTCTAAAAAGGCTTTTCACTTTGTCTCCGAGATCGTTTATAAAAATTAAGAAAAGAAGTGGTCCTATTACACTTCCTTGAGGTACACCCGATGTAACATCTAGATTAGAAGAATTTTCTCCTTCAACGACAACATACTGCGACCGACCAGTTAGAAAATCCTTTATCCATTCACAAAGCTGATCCGATATACCGTACGGTCGAAGCTTCTTTAAACCATTTCCTCTGACCAACAACACCGCGTTTACCTACAGTTAACTCTGAGTAGAACACTTGGTTCGAATGCACAATACTCGCATTTCTAAACACGTGGCTGTCGCTTTGCAATCATGGATTCTATTCTAGAGGACTGGGCTTCTTCAAGGACACTGATATTGTTGCGTCTATCCTGCTATGTTATCTGAAGGATTATTCTCAGGCATCTTTGATGATATTGTTCTAGAGTCTTAAGATGTCGTCTGTAGCATGTCCAGCATTCAGATCCGTAAAGTAAGTAAGGAATAATAACAGAATTCTACACAAGGACCTTAGTTTGAGTATTGATGTCCTGATTGTCAAAGACTCTTGATGTTAGCCTGGCAAAGGATGCTCCAGCACGGTTGATTCTGTACTGAATTTCTGCATCAATGTCTGCGGTGGATGAGAGGGTGGTGCCAAGATACTGGAAGCTGTTTACGACTTGTAGGCTTGCCCCGTCGATGGTGATATTGCTCTTTCTTTGCCCTTCCCCAGCAGTTGGATGGTGAGATGCAGATAGTTGAGGATGTAGGTTGTAATGGAGACGTAGAGATGAAGAGGTTAACTCAAGATAGAAAAAAAAAATGGGATATTGCATCAAACCTTTCCCGAGGCTGATGACAGAAGAGAAATTAGGAAATCTATCACTATCGTCACTGTTTATAATTCAGTTCCTTTATGGAATTTAACTGACATGGTGAAGTACCAGTATGAAATATAACCTTGTAATGATAGAGCATCGCCAGGTGCTAACCCTCTTACTATAGTGTCTATTGTAGTTTAATGTACTCGCAGACCAAGTGATTTGTTGGCGAACGTCTGATACATTCGGGCGAAACCAGAAAACGTACGTAGTTGGGATTTTGCTGTGAATTTTTCACTGAAGGTGATATTACTATGACCCTAAAGAATTCATCAAAAATTACCTGCTGGGATTCACTTAAGGCAGCAAATCAACGCTATTCATTTCAGTAACAGCAGACGATCTTGTAACAGTTCTGACGTAGTATGCAAGCAGCCTGTTAGTAGATAATATTCAACTAACAACTATTACATAGGCCTGATCGTTTAAGTATGTTGATATCGATTGAGAGCTGGGAAAATGTTTAATATTATGTATCTATCAGCAGTTTAAAATAAGCTGCTTTTTCTACTTTTTTAGTCTAACAAATGTAGTATACAGTTGTGACTATACAGTGCAGTACGATCTAAAATTTCATTGATATGGAGCAAAATTCCACTGCTTATATAGCATTACAATCAGCAGAATGCTAATTAAACTGATCTCATACAACCTTCAATGTCCTTTAAATAATATAAAAAGAAAACGATTGTATTTTAAACAACTTACCATGTCTATTGTGGCGTAAACTCAGACGTGTTTTTTGTGCAATCGCAGCGGTATGTGGCTGTGTGAGTCTGTTGTCAGGGGCCCTCAATGAAGAACCGCATGTCCCCTGGTCTGGACGTGATATCTTAAGAACTTGCACTTAAACTGACCCTCATATCTGGCAGAGCTTTATTTTATCTTTGTGAAGCCTGCTTTATTATTTTCGTATCAAAAACATCAAAATACACAGTTAAATACATTGTGCAAATCAACAACTTTAAACACATTTAGCCCAGTACTTCGCAACCTCAATCGCATTGTGTGTTGCTTGAAACAGGTCTTCGTTGTTGCAGGATGATGGGCACATAGGGCACTCGAGCATATGATTCATAGTTTGGTCTTCACCACATTCGCACTTAATACTAGTAGTATCAGTATAACCCCATCTCATTAGGTTTTCCTTGGACCTGCCCACTCCTGTTCGCAATCGATTTAAGGAACACCAGACGTTCCAGTCTTCTTCATGGCCAGGTGGCAAGCGCTCTGCAACTGTCAGTGGTCCCGAGATGTTGGGAACCTTCATTTTCCATAACTGTACTCTTGCCTTTTCAGATGACCCAATTAGTTCCCGTGATGTTCTGAGAAAGCTTTTCCTGGATTTGAGTCTCTGGGCTGGTGGTATATGGCCGTGCAGTGGATGAGCGCTTTCCCGTTCTACTTTGGTCCTCTCCTTGTTCGCAGCCACTTCTCTCCGGATACTGGGTGGTGCAATGCCCGAAAGCTGGTAGAGCCTATCAACTGGGGTAGGCTTTAAACAACCTGTCACTAGCCTACAGGTATTATTGAGGGCTACATCCACCTGTTTGGTATGAGATGATGAGTACCAAACTGGGCATGCATATTCTGCAACAGAGTAACAAAGAGCCATTGCCGATGTACGTATAGTTTGTGGTTGACTGCCCCACTGTGATCCAACTAATTTGCGCAGTAAGTTGTTTCTTGTAGAGATCTTCATTTTACAATTCATGCAGTGCTTCTTATATGTGAGGGTTCTCTCTAGTGTCACTCCCAGATATGTGTCAATCTACAACACGAATTATAACAAACAAACAAAAAGAGACGACAAAAAATTAGGCTACAGAGGAAGAAGCTCTACATCTAAATGATTGAGTTTTAGGGAAGATCTTGTGGAAGACTTCTGAAAAAAAAAATGCGTAGACGAAGTTGATTCTGAAATCAATAAGCCAAGCCAAAGACGGCACTAACTTTCCACCCAGCGACGCAGGATGTCCAAGAAAAAGTTGGACTGCTTAATTCCGACAGTTCATGTAGCATTAGTGGATTATGATGAAAACCGCCAGAAACAATATTTAATTGAACAATGATTTCAACTAGGAACCAATTAGAAACAGTGGGTAGCGAAAATAAAAATTACTTTTCGGTTTTATGGTCTTCTTGTTGCTGTCATGAATAATTGTTTCAGAAAACTGCCGCCGAACAAAGTGGTTTCAGTGTTCTAGAAGTCTTCGTTATTATGTAACTAGATTCTAAGCCCGTTAAAAATGACGGGGTAAACGCAGAATTCTGAGGATCCAATTATTCGAGCTTATTACAACATTGACGGAAAATATAGCGTAACATCTTCATCAAATACAAATAGTTTCTAAAACAGTCTATAATTTCTGTAACTTCATTTCCTGGCAATTTGCTTAAACAAATAAAACTATTATTAAATAACGTTCACGATATTAAAAATGATTTAATGTGGTACAAGTTCCTTGTTTAATGTGACAGCGATATCTCTGGACATAGAGTACAAGAAATCATCTACATCAACTGAATGTAAATAAAGAAAAATCAACTAGTAATTAATATGTCGATTTAATGTACTTTTCTATCAGTGTTCTGTCAATTAATTTCTTCGCAGTTGCTTAGCTAAATGCAGTTGCCATTAAATAACGCTAAGAACCTTTTTTTTTTTGCATACACATCTCTGGCCGTTGTTAGTTCTGCCGGAAGCGTGATGTCAGCGCTATGGACACGATGGTACAGTGACCAGGCTAAACCGTTTATTAGTGGGTTATGTCAGCGCTATGGACACGATGGCACAGTGACCAGGCTAAGCCGTTTATTAGTGGGTTATGTCAGCGCTATGGACACGATGGCACAGCGACCAGGCTAAGCCGTTTATTAGTGGGTTATGTCAGCGCTATGGACACGATGGCACAGTGACCAGGCTAAGCCGTTTATTAGTGGGTTATGTCAGCGCTATGGACACGATGGCACAGCGACCAGGCTAAGCCGTTTATTAGTGGGTTATGTCAGCGCTATGGACACGATGGCACAGCGACCAGGCTAAGCCGTTTATTAGTGGGTTATGTCAGCGCTATGGACACGATGGCACAGTGACCAGGCTAAGCCGTTTATTAGTGGGTTATGTTGATATACAGCAGCCTTTGCCATGGTCTACCTCACACCAGCCGCCTTAACGCCGAGGAAACGACCTTTGAGGGTCTGACACTGTGCTACGGGTTGGGCGCGCGCGCCTTGTGTTGAAGGTCACATTGCCTGTACGTGCAGCGCGGATCATAGTAATTGGAACAGCCAGAACTGACATTTCACGTCGCGGAGGCAGGCTTCATTATGCTTCCGAGCACCGCGTCGGTACCAATTATTTTTCATGGCGTGGGGCCTGAGTTTTATTCCAGTCGCAGGAAATTAGAACTTGTCGGAGCGGAAGCTCTCGGCAGGAAATCGCGGCACTGGCAACAGCAACCCGCAGCGCAAAGTTAGTGCAACGGAACAGGTCCCACCACGCATGCAATCAGAATGGCTTCCACTGAAAACATTAAAAAAAAATACATCTATAAATAAAGCAGTAGCTAGCAATTTTCCATCATATTAAGGGTCTCATGTTCATTGTTTACCCTATAATTGTTTCTTTATGAGATTAAAATTTGTTGCTACCGTGCATAGAGACATACACCAGTCCAGCAAAAAAAAAAAAAAAAGGAAATTTACCTTTGACACAACTAATTCTGCCTTTGACCACTTAAAAGTATATTTATTTCATTTTAATTTTTTCAGCGAGTAATGAGAACTGATTACATTTTTTGTATGTGGCTGTGAAAAAGACTTTTTTGTACATATTCTTTTTCCTTTTCTTTTACTGTTGTGTTACAACGGTGTGGTATTTAGAGCTAGAAATAATACGAGAAAAATTTCAGCCACGTTCTTCCAAAAGAACTATCCGTTTATTAGTTCTGCGTGATTTCGTAAAACATTGAAAAACCGGTATCTGGATAATCGACCCAGGATGTGAAACCGGTTTCTTCGGAATGCTACACCACAACACATCCAAGACCACATATCCAAGAACTATCATAAATAACATGGAAGTTATTTATTCTTCTATAAAGAACCTCCTTTATATATTTTGCATATGCGAGTTTAAAGTTCGATAATCATCTGTTCTGGTTATCGATGTTATTGGCTAAAACTACCTAAACTGTTTGTAACCTACCCACCCCGACCTCAATTCATGATACAAATTACCAAGCCTCTCCGAAAAAACAGGACTAATCTATGCTTACTTTTATATTTTACTACTAAGCGGTTTCTTTCGGTGACCTTGTCTTAAAATAATTATTATAATATTATTTTTTACTTTAATCTTAGTCGTTTCCAGAGAGGACTGGAACATTTTATGCAATCTTTTAACTTAGATGACCTACAATGATAGCTGTAGGGTTAAAGTTTCCTGCTCTTGTATTATCTGAAAGAAATTTTTCATACCTAAGCAACTAAATATTGTGGGCCATTTCCTTAATTTCAATGTAATCAATTTTTATGAATGCCACGCAATGCAACTTAATTTGTTTATTTCTTATTTATTCTTCAGAACGCGTCACATTTTTATATTCTGAAACATCTTCAGCGGTTATACCACCTGAGTGAGTTTTTATGTAGTATTTTGTTTTATGCTACAATTTACACATCTAAATTATGATTTAAATATAAACTTACTTCAATTTTCATTGCTTCACATATGTATGTATTTATATGTGTGAATAATGTAAAATACAAGCAAAATTGAAGCAATGAAAATTTAAGCAAGTTTATGATTTTTTCACCGTGTAAGCTGTAGCATAAAACAAAATAATTTTAATGTTAACACAGTAAATAGACGGAACCACTGAAGATGCTTCAGAGTATTAACTGAAACGTATTCATAAAAATAAATAAGTAATAAACAAGTTCAATTGCATTAGAGCGACATTAAAAATTCATACAAATTGGTTTTCATACATTGTCAAAAACTAATAACAAATTTCACTAATGCCTGCCTTCGTCCGCCGCCGTAATAAACTTTAAATAATTCAATTATCTTTTCCGCCTTCAGTCAAATTAATTGGTTTAAGATTTATACAGCTTCATCCAGCCTGGCACCGTATTCTTACGACAACCTACGTTTTCCTTTATCATCCCCATTCTTGACTTTATAATTATTCCTTTTTCTCCACTCTAAATCGACTAGTTACACCTTGCCTTCAGATATATAAAATAGGATTAGTATTATGCATTCGTAATTCGTAATACATTGTCTTATATGTATAATTGTTAATATATGATCGCCACAAATGATCGATACATGTGTATTAAGACAATATATTAACTCAGTCAATTCAAGCAAGAAATTTGAGATAATTTTGTGAGGATGAAATAATATCGAAATGTGATCGCAGTTGCGTTTTTTATTGTATTAAATAAATTTCAGTTAGAAAAATATACGAATATAAGAAAAATACTTTACTGCTGAATTTCCTCTCAATTCGTTAAATTTTTGCACCGTTATTTAAAATAACTATGGAGCCATAACAACAAAATAAAGGACCTACTAACAGACACGAAAAATAATATCGGGCAAATAACAACAATGCATATATATAATAAATTCATTTCTTTGCACTGTATTAACAGAAATTTCTATTCACTAGAAATTTAGAATACCTGCGATAGTCATAATATTTTCTAGGACTTCGCAGTACGTTGCACTTTTGAAATCTAAATATTGAACTTCCTGTTTTATAAGGTTTTGCTTACTTTACTGTTCGGGAAAAAATTATAACAATGGCCTGCGAATGTAAACTGTCTCTCAGATTCAGCGT
The DNA here is from genome assembly GCA_031002005.1 of Vandiemenella viatica. NCBI lineage: Eukaryota > Metazoa > Arthropoda > Insecta > Orthoptera > Morabidae > Vandiemenella > Vandiemenella viatica. Next base: position 103,756,540 of record JARYHS010013631.1, read on the forward strand.
CTGATTTTGTACTCTGGAATAGAAAAGTGGTATGAGTCTATAAATTGTAAATCAAAACAGTAAGCAGCAACATACTAACATAAATTTCTGAAGAACGGTTCTTCAACGCCAGCAATGATACTCAGGCAAAATGAAACGAACTTAGTACTGAATGGATTACAAAATATTCTTTGGTAAGGTTTTCCATCGTGACTAAATATGTCTTGTTACGGCAAGTACTTTGAATTTACGCATTATTAGTCCACTCAACTAAACTTAAAAATCAGTTAACACTATAATTTCATTCGAAATTAATATTCAAAGGACGAATCTCACTTAGCTCTATTGTACTTTACTCTTAATATCTTACTGATGAAGTGAAAAAAAATCATTGAATCAGAGCTTTTCTGCTAATTTTCATGAATCAAATGTGAGTTTAATTCAGTAACAATTACCACAGTATTTTCGTGTCTGACTCAAGAAACAATTAAGTTGTAGTCTTTTAATGTACGAGTTGAGTTCAGGTTTAATGACATATTATGTTGACGGTATAATATCAGAAGTTAGGCTCTTTCAGAGGACATAATGCTATTTAGTATGATTTAACATCTGCAGGGTGTGTAGGCTAACATGAGATGTTAATTATGATTAGAAGGTAGGGAAAGAATTGCTCGTTGAAGACTTGAAATGTAAATACCTTAGCATAACATTTGAAGATAAATTCAACCGGGCAGAACACAATGGACAGGAATTAGGAAACGATTTCAAAATACTTCACTTGTTAGATACAGTGATCAGGGGATATACCAGAAAAGTAAGGAAACTGGATTAGAAAACTTTACTCGAACCACATCGCTTGATTATAGTAGTGTAGCGTGGGGTGCAAAGGAGGACTGCTAGATTTGTATCTGGAAATTACCGCAAAACACATTCAGTAACTCATATGACAAAGGAGCTGAAATGGAGGAAAATTGTGGGCGTGTACAAAGCGTATATTGGTGATGAAGTGTGGAAAGATATTGGTCCAAGAATTAGGAAAGGTGCAAAACACATTCAGTAACTGATATGATAAAGGATCTGAAATGGAGGAGGCGAGGAGAATCGTGGGCGTGTACAAGGCGTATATTGGTGATGAAGTGTGGAAAGATATTGGTCCAAGAATTAGGAAAGGTGCAAAATACATTCAGTAACTGATATGATAAAGGTGCTGAAATGGAGGAGGCGAGGAGAATCGTGGGCGTGTACAAGGCGTATATTGGTGATGAAGTTTGGAAAGATATTGGTCCAAGAATTAGGAATGGAACTTGGAAGGGAAAAGATGACCATGACCGCAAGCTTGCCTTCGATTTCAGGCATAAGGGTGTAGGAAGATTTTCTTTCGTAGGTAAGGGGCTAAGGGATTGGAATAAATTACCGTGAGAAATGAAGAATGAAAAACTCTGAAAGAATTCAAAGTTGAAATCTGTAGAGGGCAAAAGTGGGCGAGAAAAAGGAAAGGGGAAAATGAGTGTGTATGGAAATTACAATCGGAGTGTACGCTTGTTCGCAGTAATATCAAATTATTTAAATAACTGAAGTGAGTTTCACAAATTAAAGATTTACCGTGAGTTGTAAAAAAATCATTTATGGCTAAGAAACGCTTGATGGCTATAATCTCTAGAACAAGTATCACGTATCACATGTGGCGAAGGAGCTAACAGCTTAAAATAAACATCACTCTTTTGAGAAATATCTGCGGGCGTTTTTGGAAGACTTTTACTGATGACCCTCTCCCCCCAACACCTTCATTGTCCGTATATTTAATGAAAACATACTCTTTACGCATATTTGCCTAACAAATATCAATCTGCAGTTGTTTGGCTTTACCAAAACTGTACGCTGACTGAACTTAGTTTTTCAGGGCGAACTGGAAGTATTCACCATGATTTAAACGGTCCATTAATGATGATCACTACTAACGTCAGAAAGTAGTGTTGCCGTTCTCAATGTGTTACGTGTTATTCCGTTTATGACATTTTAGGTGATAAGTAAAGATCATTCCATCCGTATGAATACATGTCCACTTGCTGAGATCACATACGGTATTACATCATGTGATCCCCCGTTGCATAAATGAGCGAAAAGTGAGGTCTACCAATCAGTTCCTTGCCTGACAGTGATGAACATGGGTTAAAGGTAAAACTGTGGTCCATTACTAAACATCGTTCCCTATGAACTCCACATAATCCTTTCAGCGACTTTGCAATCCTTTCGTGCTACAAAGGATTTCTCAGTTGTTTGAAAAATCAGGTAACAGCAAATATGAAGCTATTATCTGACGGGAAATGAGTGTCAGACATTAACTGATTAACGTTGTGTAACAGGTGGAAATTTCATGGGATCAAATTATACGAATAGGGGTTTGTGAACTGAAACTCTCACTTGTGAACAGCAGCCATAGCAATGAGAGTTGATAGACTGGAAACATTTTTTTTAAATGAAAAACAACTTTGTAACAATTTTTTCTCTCTCTCTTGGCTGCCCGGGTGACACCACGTGATTGTTTGGAACGGTAACGTTTCGGCGATCATGCTGTAGCCCTCTTCCTGGGTAGAAAGGCATTTTTCACAGATTCTGGACGCATTAATGTAACCTCTGGCCGCCACCCGTTTAGATGAATAGGTGCGTCTGGACAATTAGGATTCCCGATCAGTCACGTGTTCTCTTGGCTTAGTTGATCATGGTGCGGCATGGTGGGATGAGACACGCGACTTGTTCGGCCGTACATGAGAGTACTATGCCCCTTAAAGCCCAACCACATTGTCTTCATTAACTCTCTGGTACTCTCATGGAACTCTGTAGTAAGGCCAGAGCAAGTCATGCGCCGTGCCCATCAATGTCACGTCGCGTCTCACCATGGCAACACATCCTGATTGGTCAAACGAACTGATACTTCTAGATGGGTTGCGGGCAGTAGGTATATCAACGCAGTTCTGCGCAGGAAGAAAGCTTCAGTATGATGACCAAAACGTTGGTCTTTTACAAAATGACGCTACGTCACCCGTATAGCAAAGAGATCATTGACGCCAGCCACGGAAGCCTATGATCCCAATATTCTTCTTTTCTTCTGCTTCATAACTGCTCTCATTTGGTTTTCAATGGTTCTATGCTCAAGTGTTGGTTTCACCTATAGATTCCTTCGCCTTTTCTCGAAGGAGGAGAACTGACGATCTTCTGTGACGTTGACTGTTGAAATGTAGTGGCTTGACTTCAAGGAGACACCTGCCTCCTCATAGCCATTTGGTTGTTAGAAGTTTAGTTACTCACCGGACTTGAAGCTTTAACGAGTTTGAGTCCTGTAACTTTACTGCTTTGATGGCAGTGGTAACTTGATCTTTGCCCCTCGAAACGTTAGTTTTTCCCTCATGAGCAGAATCAGGCTTGAAAGTGGTGTACGTTGATCTGGTAGGTGTCGTGATCGCCGGCAACCTTTGCCCCGAGGCTGCCCGGGTGTGTACACAAGCAGTCCCCTCTTAGCGTGGCTCCGTTGTTGTCGCAGGACGGGTGACCCTCCAGAAGACAATGCAGCAGCTTGAGCCCTGGGGGACGACGCTCTGGCAGGTGGCCCGGGCGGCGCGTCCACCCTCCTCGTTTACTTTCGCTCCATACTGTCTTTCATGCGAACTGTCACAGTGGCTGCGAACACGATATGAAGGCATACAACATTGTACAGATACTGTACTGATTCGATTAACATTCTTCCCTCCAATATTAATGTTAATAATAATAGCCTGAATTAGGTATTGCAATCCAGTTATGCCGCTTCCCGCAATACCGCGGGATCCCACATCATTTGGCAGTCTGGCGGATCTCGCACAAAATTAAGCATGATCCGCAATCCGTAAAATATGGTGAAAACGTGTTTGTCTCTGTGACCTTGCTTCCGCTTCGTCACTTTACAGTCGGACTCGGTCTTCACCGATTGTATTACCTCGTTTGTTTCTACCCTTCAATTTAATATTTGACTCGCTGTAACAAATCTGTGTTTTTTTCCGTCTTTAGTGATTTGTAAGTAAATAGATTCACTTCCATGTTTTGATGAAAACTTCAGTTTTTTTTTTTTTTTTTTTATCCAATACTATAATTTGAGTTATTTCAAAATTAGATTCGAGATCATACACGCAAAAAATTATGCATTTGGTATTTTTTCTGAGCAGGAAGTATAAGTAAAACAAAAAGATGTTCAAAACAATTGACAGCTGATTCTAAAAGTAAAAATCTATGGAATAAATGGATTCCTAAAATGATTTACCGTTATATTTTTCCTGTACTTCTCAGATTTAAGATGTCTGTTTTTAAAAAGTTGACTTAAACTTTCTAATTCTGATAATTCCAAAAGATCTATGGCAGCAAATGATTCAAATAACTTAAAAATTAACAATGACAAAGATTTTCGTTGAATTTTGATAAATGGACGTCCCACAAAATCACGAATATTTGAACGTTTATGTTCACTGCAAAGAAACAAATTATAATCTTGACTTGCTTAGTGTGAGGTACACAACCTCACCATATGCGATTTTTAATATTAGTAAAATTGTTTTTTTTGTTTAGTAGCTATGATTTTTTGAATACTAACTTTGAGTTTCTAAGGTCACAGAATGTCAAGAGAGGTATACGAGATCCTGGTGAAAGAGAACAGTTGAAGAAAACAAAGTAGTTGAAGAGAAAATGAAATAAGAGAAGGTGTGAATGGAAAGAGCTTAATTCAGAAGCTGTAAAAAAATCCTGGTGGGATTTGAAATGGAAAATATTAGCCTGAGGGCAGAAGTTCAGTATAATGATAAAGTTGGTGAAACATGAAAGTTGCATTAGATAACTGATTGTCATTTGAAAGTGGAGGATAATATGAAAAGTGTAAGACTATTGTTTCATGTTGAGATTATAATAAAGAAAGTGGAATTGATTCTTAAAGTACATTTGGTTTGATTTACATCGGTGGTATCTAAGAAAAACCAGCGGTGGACATAGAGGGTTAAATAAAGATCTTATTTGAACTAATCTGTAAATGGAAACATTAGGAAAAGTAGTATAATTTATTTTATAAAGGTAAAAATAAGAGACCGTGGTATTATTGTAAAGAAGAGCCCAAACGAAGTACATTTTCATATCATTTCTAAAACATGAAGAACCTTACATTAGAATACGTGACGTGTGCAGTTTAGTCAAAGAACGACTTCTAAACTTTGGTTTCTAACCCTAAACTGATGTTTAGATCTGAAGGAACAAACGTCATGAAAAAATTTGGTGAACTTCTGCCTTCGTATCTGCAATTGTGATTTTCACACAGCACACAATTTTCCGTTAACGTGTTATAAAAAACAACTCTACTGTAAGAAAAGTCGAACGCACAGTAAAAACTGCGACACTCGGACGTAGACGACGAAGAGCTATACGGAACAATTGAAGTACAAAGCGTGTCCTAACGCTGAAACACCCCCGTCCGAAGTGGTTCCCAGATACGATGATCTCGAGAAAGTGCGGCAAGTTGCTAAGCTTTTCAAAAAGTCTTTAATTTATTATCATTTCAACCAAACCAGCGAACTTGGTGGTAGAAATGGCATTCTCCAAATTAAGCGGTGGTTTATTTTTCAAACTGAAATTATTTACTGTAAGGCATGTAATATGATCTAAATATTTGCCATATTTGATTATTTACCAAACAACTAGAATTAGATTTAAAACGGTAGTGAAAAAACGCAAAGTATATTTAAGATAGGCTAGAAATTTTTAAATGAATGTTGTTTTGCTAAATAAAATGTTGTTAACAGTTTATTTTTATTATTTAACGTTAAAGTTAATTTAATAATTAAGTAAATAGATGTTTAATATTTAAATTGATAACTCTTTAAAAATTTTGCGGGATTAACCAACCTCGGAAGCCGCAAATGCGGGATTGAAAACACTGCAGGATTGCAATCCTTAGTTTGAATGCTTTCTCCTCAATTTAATCTCAACGCACTTCTCAAAAACTAACGTTAACACTGTAAAGGGTTGGCTGTTAGTGTTATTCTTATACTACAGTTAAAACCAACTTGGATATGTTAGGAACTCATTCAAAATATCCACCTGTGTACAACACGGAGCCGATGGAAAGTGACCCTTAGAGGGTTGGATTGAGAGAAAAAATATTACAATGGATTTTATATTTTTGTGTAAACAATTTATGCATTGGTTCAAATGTTATCGACGGTGGAGAATGAACAGCTTACCTCTTATCGATGGATAAATTAAGCTAATCTGCGTGGTCAGAGATGAAAGTGAATTGCATGTTAAAAAAAACTGTTCAGTAAATAAATATTACCGAAGATACCTGATTCGAATTTACTTACAAAAAATCTTACAGCTGTGGATTAAGAAAGAAAACTGAAGGTACGAAATGCAAAATAATTGATTACTGGATTCTTTGAAACTGAGCAGAAAACGTAAACAACAAATGACTGGTGTTATTACTGGAAGTCTATCTACTTGTTATGGAAATTTTTCTGTGCAACTCCTAACTAGGAATATCCGTAACTTCCAACCCCCTAGAATTACAACTATGTAAGAAGCAAGTAGCATTGCAGTGAGGTTTATTGCCTGTCCAAACGCTTCAACCTACTAGTGCGTTGTTCCCTCGTTTCACTGTAGGAACGCCTGTTTTCGCAGCTAGAGGGGTAAAGAAATAACGTGGATGCGTAATACCAACTGCGAAGACATCCGAAAGAGTCGTTTCTAGCCGAATCTCTTCCAAAAACCTGTTCCTCTGGGAACAATAAGGCATTAATTAGATTTTTAAAGCTAATCTATCACTATAGGTGCATTAAATGTTCCTTCAGCACCCACATATAAATAACTTACAACTACTCAAAATTCGACAAATTAACCGAGATTTATCGACGTTCGTTGTTATATGCTGATCCCTTTTCGTGCTGTTTTACATTGATACACCAAAGAACTTGCAGGACTTAACCTTCCACAGAACTGATCAACTTAATTCGTTCTCATGGGCAAGAGATTTTTTTTTATTAGATCCATTACCTTGCAGTCATTACAATTTATTTTAAGTTTAATTTATAATTTCATGTTGAAATGACGTCTAGATTACTAAAAAATCATCAAAACTGTATATTTGGCTATATTTTTACGTAATTGAACTCTATTTAAATACAGAATTAGTGTAAATTTGTAAGCAATTTATTTACTCAACACCTTCTAAGCTTCCAGATACTTGTTTCTTTAATTTGTCCGTGAAACAGTTCGAACTAATATTGTAGTAAACTGGCAATGGCGGATTGTGTGGTTTAAAAAAAAATAATAAAGGAAGTTAGAGATAGCATTAGGTATTACGTAATAGAGATCTGTGAAGTCATAATTCAGATTTTTTTTTTTTTTTTTTGAGAAATAAATGTGGGGAAGCAAAGAGGAAATATCCATTAATAATTATCTAGAATATACACGAGGACGTGACTGCCAGATTAAAGCGATTTGGCTGCGGAGTGGAAGAAGGCAAGGATTAGAGATGAAATGGATGGCACGAGAGAGGAGTGGAAGTGAAAAAGGTAGAGATAACCCACTGGTGGGAGAGACATCTTTATTTAAACACTAGCACTTTTAATGTTCGCCGTCTGGCTGCGGTATTTCGGAGCAGGTTTTTTTAAAAAATATGTTTTTCATTAATATTTAAGTTGTTTCTGAATAATGAATAAATTTAAGTTGGCTGCTGAACTCCGTGCCGGGGGAGCAGTTCGTAAGGGACGTTGCACGGGTCACGTCCCAGCGCGGGGAATAACTCGCTCCTATCGCTTAATTTCTCTTATCTGGCTGGGGGCATTTTACGGGACAGATGCTTCCTGCGAGTGAAGTGAGCAATTTAATTATAATTTCAAATAAAATCTGCCTGAATGTGGCGTGATCCTTCGTCGCACCACTACTTCTACAGAAATAACAATTTCTGCGAGGAAGATTCTTGTAACATCGCATTTCCGAGAAGTTAAACGAGGTGCTCGTTAATCTCTGTCTTCACGATGTTTATTACAATAATGAAATCTGTGATGGCGACAGACGGTTGCTAAAATAATCTAAAAATTCCGAAAATTTTCTACGATCGTGGCAGATAAAACGGAAGGGACTTTAACCCAAGTACAAAAATAAAAAAAATGTACCAGTTCGTTCTTCTATTATTTGCAACAATTAAGAAAATAACTGAGCAATTAATTAGGCCAATCATATTAATAAAGCAGTCGACCGTTCAAAAGCAATAATTCTACTTTTCTATTACTATTACAAAATTAAATTCCACTTCAACATACACAGCATGGTTTTGCAACTTCTTTTTTTTACATCAAGTACCTTAGAAACTAAACACATCGTATAGTAGTTTCTCTTGAAGTTTCTTGTTGACAAAAGGGGCTACATGTAATCACTACTACTTCAGGCCAAGAAAGACACTTCTTTCTAGATCACACATGCCAGAGTAAATACATTATTAGCCTGTAACATTTTCCTTCTGCAGGCCTGCCAATTCTCGAGAACGCGATATACTTTGACGAACAAAAGCATTATTTAGAAGCCTTGAGTTTTGCGAGTATATTGAAAAAGAAACGATAGCAAACAGTTAACAAATTTCATTTACCGATAATACTGTACATTATACTTCTGTTTCGTATGTTATATCATGTTTGCACTGGCATAAAAGTGTTTTCTCCTAGTCAAAACAATTCTTCTTTAGTGCGTGTGATAAATCTGCCTTGACATCAGCCTCCTAGACTTTACTTTCCAAAATAGTTTAAGAAGAATATTTTTTTTTCTTCTGATAACGTGGCCCAGATGTATTAATTTTTGATGTTTTATATTGGTGCCTGAGGTTGATAGGTCAGTCGTAACCTACGGAACTTTCGTGTCATCTAGGTTTCACTTTTTTCTCGATTCCCGAAATCACTACACGAAATTTTGGGAATGGATTCTTTAGAATGCTATAGCTAAAATCCATCCCACACCTTGCCCACACTCTATTGGCTGTAATGACCTTACGTCTACGAATAAACACAATGCAAAAGAAAAAAAATATTTTCATATCTAATAGGTTCTCAGTTCTTCGGCGATTTATTCGTTACTATTGTTAGTAGCGCAAAGAATTTTCAGCTTGGAGTTTGCTTTTGAACTTCGGGACAGGACTCCATGTCAAAGAAGAAACCATTAAAAAACATTCGTTCAATGCCTGAGACAAGATGATGTTGAGCCATATGTCACTTGTCACGAGGTCATGCTTTCGACACCGGGATTGAGATAATCACCTACCGAAGACCCATGGTAAGCGGTAATTTTGCTTTCATCAAGTTCCAGTTTTGCAATTCAAAATCGAAATTTCTTTAACATGATGTGAGCATGTGTATAGTTCTAGGTATGACTATATATACTTTGAATAATACCAGCCACTGAGTATAGCTAGGGATAAATTGACATATACTTACAACTTAAAAAAATAAAAACACACACAATTTTACTAGCAAAATCGACACAATTTTATTTCACCTTTTAGTTTGAAATTTTGGTTCTGACGCTTCTCATATTCTGGTAATTCTTTTTATACAAATTTCTTGGTTTCTTAAAGACAAAACATATGTTCTTAACAACAGATAACACCATTTTTACTTAAAGTCTCATTTGTGTAATGTATTTTTTTTATCTGTTAATTCTCCAACTTCTGTGTCTTCACTAAAAAAAAAAAAAAAAAAAAAAAAAAATGGCTGTTCCCTTAAATGCGAACAATTATTTCATTTCATATTCGTTTTGGTATACTTCTTCCATAAGTCATCTCTTACGTGACGCTTATTCACATTTCATAGATCCAAATAGTGTACTATACCTGTTTCCATTATTTTTAGCGTCCCCATTGTCTCAACTATATAGATATTCTTCTTAAATTTTTTAAAATAGGCTTGTTCTTTTTGCCTCCATATCTAACTTCTGAAAAATGTTTCTAAGTTACAAACACTTTTTGAAGATGTGAAATTTTTTTCACAATTGAAGAAGCGTCTATTGTTGCTAACTTCTTTTTTTGGTCATTTTTATTTGGAGTGCTTTCATTCACAATTTCTTCTAGAATGCCTCGTATGGTAATTTTTTACGACATTCAGTGCTAACTTCTTTTTTTGGTCATTTTTGTTTGGTGTGCTTTCAATTACAATTTCTTTTAGAATGCCTCGTACGGTAATTTTTTACGACATTCAGTAACTTCTCACTGTCCTCACATTTGCTATAAAACGATAAAATGAAATCGCAGCATATCTCGTACATAACAAACATAAAATTGTTTATTAAATAGGAATGTTCAAATATGCTTTGCCAGCAATGGTTCCCATGTTTTATTGTAGTTAAATAGAGCCAATAGCATTAGTTTTACTTCTTTCTTCCACGTAGTACCACCTGTTGAAGGATCCTAATTAAGACGCTAATTTTAAATGGAATTCCCTTTTTAAACATCCAAAGAGGACAGTGTTTTTCAGAATTAGAATTTAAGAAAATCGTTTCTGTTGCAAAGTAATAATTTATCGTTAAGTAGACATTATTCCTTCTTTTTTCCACATACGGCTAACAGTCCATCTACGGAATGAAGTATGAGACCTATTGTAAAAATAAAGTTTCGCCATTTAGTATTCACTGAAAAAATTTATGTGACACTGCAAATTATTAACAGGTGAAAATATTATTTTTATAGATAATTGCTGGCAATATAATTTTACCACTTGAATCCGGAAACACTTTTCAGCTTTATGTTTAGGATTAATATCTTTAGCACTGATAAAATGGATGACGAACTACCACTAGTGCCAAGTAATTGAGTTAAGGTTGAGGCCAGTATTGCTAGTGTAAGGAACAAAACATTATCAATCTGCCTGAAGGGGATGTATCTTGGCTTTACGGAAACGGTGCTCAATTAGACAGCAAGAATAACGCCAGAAGTTTTATCTCATGTCAAAATATCGCAATGTTTTGTTTAAAAACTAATGGTCCACTTATCTAAATGGAATTCAAACCACGTGATAATTTAACATTCGTTTAAAATTCATTTTAAATGGCCTTAACTATTTTTACGAGAACAAACAAAAAATGATGTGCAGGTAGCTATAGTGAATTCCTTGCATGACGTAGTTATAAATGAGAATTGAATAATTAATTTTTCCCAATGTTATTTTGATGATGACGTTTTTTTTATCTATTAAAGTAAATCGGGGTCATCAATACTGAATACATTCTCTTTCTGTTTTACGGGAACGGTCGGTACTGAAATGCATTTGCTATCGGTGTTGATGCTTGGAGTAGGAAAATGCAGGGAGAAATAGTTTTTAAAAAGAGAATAATAAAATACAGTAATTACTTCCGCTCAGAACAAGGTTCTGGATTAAAAAGTTTTCTTCCATAGACTACACAAACTTCTCGAGCCGCAGGGTAAATAAAAGAGGAAATCAAACAGAGTGTGTTTTAGAAAACTCCGATGCTAAGTAGCTTTCGTGCTGCTTATTACTCTTTCGGATTAACCCAATTCCCTCACAACTGCAGATACGGTAAAACAAATTATACAGTAGTTTGTAAATATATACCAGGCAAAAAATAAATTTATTCCCTTTCTTTCAAGAACATTGTCCACCGAACGTTCGCCTTTCATAAAAATGGAACTAGGTAACCTGAATGTGTGACAAATGATATTTATGGAAATAGTGAAAATTTTAAGTAGCTGGTAATTTTTGTGTATGTTTTTCTGTATGACTTAGAATACTTAGTTTTACAAACTGTTTTGTTAAAAACATTTTCTTTCAATTATGTAAAATATATTGTTAATATCAATTCACAAATGTACTGATACTGACACAAAATCTTTTAAAAATAAATTCGGTATTAACTGTAGACAGAATTTATAATTTATTTGTATAAAGTAGAAAGCTTATCACCCTAGTAAGCCATTTCAGACAGAAAAAATAATTAAAATCAAGTTTTATTATGTTACAGACGATTTCATTTGATTCACCAGTAAATCTGCAGCCTGGTGTTAGTGTTGCTGCATAAAGAATTTATTAATTTGTTGAAAATCTTTTTTGCTAAGATATGTTGAAAGATGTCCTTATCATAAATTATAATATGATACTTGATGCTTTTAGAAAACAATAAAAACATTTAATCAATTAATATATTTCTAAATATGGCCTTCAATTTTTTATGAGAGTCACATGCAAGTCATGCCACACTGTTTTGTTAGAGTCATACTTTAAATTTTCCTGGATTAGCTTTGCTTAGAAAAATTAAACGCCGAGTGATTAGGATAAAAAAAATTCTTAGGCAAGAAGCGCATATATAGCTACCCTTTGACGAGCGTTTATTTTTAAGCTTGTTTGCAAGAAAATCTGGTCATCTCTACTGTTGATTAATTTAAGATTGGAAACAATTTTATTTGTTCTTTGACTGTTGAGATGAAATCATTTTTTTTTAAAAAAAGTGGTAAACCCTGACGAATTGTAACGGTGACGGTTAAATCCTATTTATCATAAAAAATATTAAAGTAGTTCTGTAAGAAGCAATTGGAGAAATGTAGATTAAAAATATCTTTTGATAATGATTTGTTCCCACCAAAAAAAATATTGAAGGCTCTGAACCATTTTCTGGGTTGCCTACAGTTCGATCATTTATAAATCTGGGATTCAGTTAGTTCGTAAAGTTTTTGGTAGAAATAACAGCAGAGATTTTTAACTTATGGTATTAGCTGGTTATACGTGTACATTTATTTGTATTAGCCAATTATGTTACTATTTGATCATTATATCATATACACCTGAAAGAAATCCAAACAGATTGAGGTTGAAAACTATAAACACCCTCTCAGAATATTATTTGAAGATTCATAGCTCCAAAATTTGTATGAGAATTTAAATTAAAATATCATAAATTTGTGAACTCTTAATTTTTCTTAAATCATATAGGCTACTGCGTTAAATTTTCCCTATCTTGCATCCGATTTAGAGCACGTGAAAGTGACTGGTTATTATGTTGTATGGAGTAGAGATAGTTGGCTTAAATTAACTATTTTATGTAACAGGATGTAAAATGTGTGTGAAGTTACTTTCAACTAACGCAACGCAAAATGTACGTGTAATAGTTCACTGCGTGCATTTACCTGAATTATGTGTGTCGTATTGCACCGTACATTTCTAAAGTGGAACATAAATAATAAAAAAAGCAGCCGTATAACAGAGGAAGGTTTCGTATATTGCCTCTCTGTCGAGGATTACTCGAGGATTTGTAAGGAAAGCTGTTAGTGAGGGAGTCCAAATCCGCGGAATATTTTCTGAAGCTCCCCGCTTTGTGTACATCTCTGCTGCACCAGCGCGGGGCCTGAATCTTTTAAGGAGCGACAACTCTCTTCTCGCTAGAGGCTAACTCTACTCCAGTACCTGCCACCAATTATTAACTCGTACAGTTAACAACCTGTTAAGAACTTCGCAGTAATATTCGACGAATAACCTTATTTATAAACAAGTAGTTTAAAAATATTCGAAGTTACTATTTTCATTGGATGGCCATCTTTTTAAAAGATACAGTGTTAATCTTCTTATGGCCCGTTGAAAATTTCGCGGGTAAAATACGATGTGCCCTGAAATAGGATGATTAAGGACGCCAAACTTGTAGCAATTGTTTATTTGTTTAGTGTAATAACAAAATACTTAAAACATGTAACGAAACAAAAAGGAAACTGCAGAAGGCCTTAGCAAATACAAGTAACCTGAACAATACACACACAACATATGCTTATCTGGGAACTGCACCACTTTCGGTACCTGCCAGAAACTGGTACTAACCTGTTGAAATTTACATCAGTCGCTTCCTCTTCCCGTTTTACGATCATACATTGCGGAAAAGTCGCCAGGAATTTAATTAAAAATACCGAAATATAAAAGGTTGAGCAACTGCTAAATGCTTTCAGCACTGCTAAAATAACATAAAAATTATAGGTACAGGGATCATTTCAACCTAAAAACTTTAGTTTTGTCATAGAAATCGTGGTTAGGTTGAAATACGGCCTGGACCAAGTGATAAAAATTTTTGGCTATGCAAACGCAAAGGCGTATTTGTTTACAATGGAAGCAATCGATTATCTCAGGTTCCTCGTTGCTATGTAAGATGGCAGTCATCACCGTATTACAACTCGAATAAATATTGCGTGTTTGTCAATTTTGTGCGACTTTTTACAAAGGAGTAGAGCTGAAAAGGCATGAAAACATTACAACAAAGGATTAAATCAACATTTTAACAGACTGTCACTGATTTTTTCAACTTTGGCGGCATGTAACTGCTGTACGTCATGTCATATTTCGGCGTTTTTAATTAAATTCCTGGCGACATTTCCGCAATGTATGATCGCAAAACGTGAAGAGGACATGTTGATGAAGCGACTGATGTAAATTTCAACAGGTTAGTACCAGTTTCTGGCAGGTACCGAAAGTGGTGCAGTTCCTGCATATCTCTGTGATATGTGTTACTGGGATCATAGCCCGTGAGAAAATTTCGCTACTAGACTATTTACATACGAATAGTATAGCAATACAGAAATGTTTCCATAACAGAAAAAATATTAGAAATGCTAGTTATTGTGCAAAAGATACTCACAGATTATTAATATATGCGTGATATGTGTGTTGCTATCTATTGGTAACGCACTCTATCCTTGTCGTCGTCAGTGAAGCAGTTAATTAATATCTCTGTGATCATGCTTCTGCTATCTAGCGGATTAGCTCTGAAACGCGCGACCTTTATAACTATTACTTTTGCCCTTTAAGGGTCTAATTTATTAGGTTAACTAAGTGGAGACTTTAATATTTGAAATGGTACACCATTTCTCGATTTCGGTTGGGTATGAAGGGAGATTAATTGCTCGTGACAAAAATAACAGGTTATAGAAGTATTGATACTTTTGCCCTTTAAGGGTTGCATTCCCAAAAATTCCTTTCTTAAAATATGCTGTGACCAAGGCGAAGACCGCAGTGTTTAACATGATACCTCATTTCTCCATTTCGATTATGTTTCATGGAATATAAATGGCTAGCAACAGAAAAACACATTACGGAAATAATGATACTTTTGCCTCGTAAGAGTCGAATTCCGAACATTCTTTTCTTAAAATATGATCTACATCTACATCTACATATATATTCTGCACTTCACAAAATTGTGGGTGGCAGAGGGTGCTCAACACCAAAGCTAATCTCTTTCTTGTGCATTCCAATCCCTAATGGTACGAGGGAAAAAAGAATTCATATAAGAATCAGTCCGGCACCTTATTTCTCTAATTTTATCTTTCCTGTCCTTCCGACTCAAATAGGTTGGTGGAAGAAGTATTTCACTACACTCAAAAGTGAAAGTGGGAGTACGCATGTTTTCCAATAAGTTTAAACGAAACGTGTGTCGTCTATCTACCAGATACTCCCAACCTAATCTACTAATCAGTTCTGTGACGCTTTCATAAGGACTGTAGCAAGCGGTCACGAATCGAGCGGCTCTTCTCTGTACTTTCTCTATACTTTCGATCAATCCCTTACGAAACGGGTCCCAAATGGCACAACAATAATCCAAATGTGACCAAAGTGGAGTCCTCAACCTTTAAAATGATACCTCATTTCTCTATTTAGTTTAGGAATCAACACAGGTAAAAGGCTCGTAAAAAAAAGAATGTAATGTAATAATATTGATACTTTTGCCCTTTAAGGGACAATTCCAAAAAATTCCTTTCTTAAAATATGATGTGACCAAAGCGGAGACCTTACGCTTAAAAATGATACTTCAGTTATCAATTTTGGTTAGGTATCAAGGGGAGATAAATCACTCCTGGCAAAAAAATGAAAATAATTAAAAAAAGGGTTTAGAAATAATTATATTTTTGCTCTTCATGGCCCGGATTCCTTTCTTAAAATATGATTTAATCAAATCGGGTTTAAATCTTGAAAATGATACCTCATATATCGATTTCTGTTATGTACGAAGGGAGATAATGGTTTGTGACAAAGAAAAACACACCTTTTAGGATTCTATACTATTATTATAAATGAGAAAGTAACTCTGTCTTTCTGTTTGTTACGTTTCTTGGGCTAAACGGATAATCCCATTGTGATGGAATTTGACGAGTAGATGCTATTTGACTTTAGGATGGGCATAGGACACATTTTTCTCTATAAATAATACATATTGTCATTTAATTCTGAAAAATTGCTGAACGGCTATAGATGTGTACGTCTTCTGTAATACCTTCCAGTATAGCGGGTTGGTAGCTCGTGGTTAATTCTCTTGTAATATATATGATTATTTTCCAGTTAAGTTGAGAAGGTTGGGGGCCTATGGGCCCCGATGGGCCTTTCGAAGAAATGATCACAGAAAGTTAAAGTCGAAATTTGAACAGATGGACCGTTGACTTAGCCCGAATATTCTCCAATGCCCAGCTGGAATTTTTACAGCTCGCTCTCCAGTCCCGATACCGTTGTAGAGCTTACAATAATTCGATCTTTTTAAATCTCGCATTCAGTTTGATAGTAAAGATTTTTTCACATACGTAACAGCAGAGTTTAAGTTATGATATTAGTTTAGAGTCACTCACAAAACAAGATTTCATTCACATTATTGGCTTTAGGTTCCCTGCCCGAAAAGCCAAAGTACATATCCAATTTTGTATTTGCTTGTATGTTTATACTTACAACAGTTTTGCTACTCAGTATCGCATAAATTAAAATAAAATATACAAAATTACAATTTATTTATTCCGTTAGATCCATACTTCCTGAAAAGTCATAGATCTGTTTATGTATTCTAATATCTTCTGTTGTCATTAGTGTAGTGATTACTAGATGATTGCCTAAATATCTGACTAACCTGAATGAACTATTTCTTCTTGCTTCAGCTGCCTTGGTATTGACTTTTCTTTTTTCTGTCTTGACGTCTACACCACCACCTATGAATTTTCTGCAGTCATGAACAATCATGGATTTTATTGATCGAGGAAAGCGATTTGTTACTGACTTCTATGCTACGTGAATAAAAGTGGATAATTTATTCAACCCACGATATCTGTGAGCAAATAACAGACGAGAAAAATGTCAGAGCTGAAGGATTTTCACTAGTGGGTGAAATTAGGTTCGACTCAACAAAAACATTGCTAAGTCGAATATGACAAACGTTTGGAGCTGAGCAACTGAATACTTCTCTGTGTATAGAATTCGAGCAATCGATTGTTTTCCGTTGTGCCTCACTAAGAGAATGTTTTCACTAAAACTTTACAGAATAATTCCCCACTCCTAATAAAATCAATAAGAATCAAAACGACCTTTAGATTTAACCAGTAAGATCCCATACACCGAAGCCCGTGTATTTGCTCCAGCAGTAAAATCTAGATTTCTTTGAGGATGTAGAGTTTAACGTTTCTGATTATTCAGATTTGCGAATACGAATATAAAATGAAATCTAAAATCACAAAATGATAGCATAAATGTTAACATCCAAGAGTATTTAGTAGTAGGTAGATATCTCATAAAACGCAGGAAAATTTTTGAGATTCAGTTACAAATAATCCTAATCATATCCTCTTAGATAGCTGAGTAATAAAACAGCTAAACTTTTATTCGTTTTAGATACTTTGCTTGGATCTGAACTGAAACAGAACTATGACACTAAGGCAAATATGGGCGAAAAATATTTTATGCCTAAGCCACTACTGTACAAGTATGAAACATTTGACTATTGCCCTTGGTTCATGTTTCAAGAGTCACTGGTTCAAGTTCGATCAGGTCCAATGGTAGTTTTAAATCTTAATTTCTTCTGTAAATATTCATAAAACAATAAATTCTTGAATTTTATATTTATAAGCAGTAGCGGTATCGTAAAAAAGAAACTATGAGTTATAGGCAATAATTGACTCAATGTGTATACATTTTAAAAATTGATTTAAATCTATCTCTTCGTGATTTGAGACACATCTTTTTAGTTGACAAGTCTTCGTCCATTCACATTAAACAAGTAAGTCTGTAAATATTTTGGATGAACTGAAAATCGTTGTTGTCCATATTTTAATGTAGCATAAGTTCAAAATAACATTACATTAGGGTCCCGGGATGCTTCATTTTGGATGAACAAAATGTCGATGTTGTCAACGTTTTAGTGCAGGAAACATTAGAAGTTAAATTACATTACAGTGCCGAGATATTTCATTTTGGATGAACTGAATGTCGATGTTCACAATGTTTTAGTGCAGAATACGTTTAAAATTACATTACAACGCCAGGATGCCTAAGGGTGAACGAACCAAATTAATACATTCACTCACAAGCAATAATTTTGTTAATAATTAATTGACATTGCAAGGTAACATACATGAGAAACTTTAACAAAATTACTACGTCTTTGTTTTATATAAATTAAGAGTCTTTATTTCACTACGACCAAAAGTTGTAAATAATTATGAACGTTACTAACGGACTAAGTTATTTTTACTACTTTAGTAACCAGGAAACTAATTATCTATCATTTAGGAAACTATTCCTTCTGTCCAAGAGAAGAGATATCTGATATTACGAAAATTCTACACAAAAAGTGAGATACGAAGCTCACGCGGGAAATCTCAATAAGAGGCATAAAAATTGTATCATTAATCAAACAACAGCATAATAATGTGAAGTAAGAAATTTGGATGTGAGTAAGGTATAATGCTGTACTTTGGAGTATATTGCAATAAATAATACAAACATTGATCAGCTTTCTTTCCCTATCTTTCCGAGTAAAAAACTCCAAGTAATCGAGATAGAAGACAGTTCCAATACCATTTTGCCACGTGACGTTAACTGAAGGAGCCACAACCGCTACTGAGGCTCTAATGGCAATTTCGCGTGCGTTGGAAGACAGAATACGTACTGTATAGTAATTTTTCCTTTGCTACGAGCTTTAGGATTCGTCGACTTCGGTGTCGTTAAAGCTGTAACTGGGCAGGAAACGGAAAGGAATCCAGTCGTAGTTTTTTGAAACAACCATGTTGGGATAACCGTAAAATTAAGAATAATCTTTGTCGAACGGCTAAAATTAACATCACCAACGGATTACAGAAACGATAACTAAGTCATTTTATGATCAGAGCTGTACACTTTTCATTCCTCATGGTATATAATAATATCTTGTGGTTGTAATGACCTGGTGACTAGGTTTCTTACCGCCGGTACAGTCCGTTCCTATCATAGCGCCTAACCTAACCTGGTAGTCCTAACGGGTAAACGGAACCTTGAGTTTATCGTCATATCCCAACCACAAAAGCGTTCTGGCGTATCGTACATTACACAGCAAGCTGTGCACACGAGAGGGTTGATTTAAAGGCCTTTTTAAAACTCAGTCGAAACCAGAATTTTAACCGGTAATCTTTGGATCTCTAGCCTTCACCGCGGAGTCACTAGATCGCTCATTCCACTTGATAGCATGGTTATCATTGAAAAATTTAGCACCATCAATTATGTATTTTTAGGAGTATTTTGCTAATTACAGCATTCACTACTGTCCATACATAAAAGTATTTTAACAATCTACAAATTTTCTTTCACCGATTTGCATCACGTTAAATATTTTCTGAGAATCGATTAATTATTTATGTAATTCAGTGTCTCAATTATACTGCAACCATCTACCCAGTTTAGAATCTGAATTCCTTATACATGTTATAATAAACTCGTAGATGGGGTTAGGATACCATGATAATACTTTTTTGATGATTTTTTCAAGCATTAATTTTTTGTTCTGTCCACAGTTAATGTAACGTGATGGTCTCAAAGATGAGGTCAAACTGTTAGATATCAGTGAAAACACCGTCGAAATCTGCTGAGTAGTTTTTAAGTCAATCCATATTATAAGTAAAAGAATTATAGATTCGGAAGAAATTTTAAATTTCCTTCTCCAGCGTTAGGTGACGTAGCATCATAAGACACACCTCCAGCCTTAAGTTACAATCGAAGGCGTGAAACTGTGAAAAACCCACGAAAATTTGTTCAGTAGTTTTTGCATGATGCCAAAGTAAACAGATACAGCCTTGTTACTGATTTAAAGGTAAAACTACGAATTAGTATAACCAAAATTTCTAGGTGTGATGGAAGCATAGAGATGGGTACTATATTTTGTCATTCGTATAGTCCAGTATGGATTTAATTAAATACAGATTTTTACCTTAAGTCAGCTCTAAAAATAACTTTGAGTTTCCTGAATTTCTGTTACATTCACAAGTAAAGTAGAAGTTGTATTGTTACCTCCAATGCCCTACGCGATCTGTGTATTTTTTAATGTTATCATCAACAATTTTACCAGCGTAGGTGCAAAATATATAAATCCAAATGAAAACAATGGCAACGCAAAGATATGGAGAAACTGACAATACTTTACATCTCGCCTATACTGTGTCGTCACGCGAGTAAACTCATGTCGCGTAGTAAAGACATATGACTCTGGTTATAGCCACTAAAAAACCACAGTAAAAATTTCAGGGTTGTATAATAATACAGCATCACCATAAACTAATACTTTAGTGAAGTAAGAGGTTGTAATCCTGCCTGAAATAGCCACTTATACGTTGATTGTGTTGACGAAGCCTCTAATTTTCAGATACTAAACCGACGTGTAGTAATATACAGTTACTTACAGACACAGCTAGCAGACACGAGCTTTCACACTTTAGAATAAGTTACACCAGTTATGGCTTTCTTCCTCTGTATAAACTGATTTGAAGGCAGGAAAACGTAACCGGCAGCTATCAGACTTCCATCAAAGTCAATACCCACCATCACCATAATGCTTGCCGGCAATGCATAATGCATTAGATCAGAGGAGAAGCGCCTCTTACACCTTATGGCTGTTATATTCGGGCAGAAAACGCAGTAGCAAAGCCCTGAGTAATCGATGAGCACAACCTCTCGAACAACTCGACTCAGATAAAAGATGTAGGAATATCGTCAGCTCAGATTTCATTAAATCACAATGAAAGCTTATGCGTGTATTAAATTCGAAAACAAGAATTTGTTTATTTATCTATATGATGCACGTTAAATATAAATTATCTTTCGTTGATAAATCTCATTATATTGTAGCCTAAGAGCTTTTTGTGTTTTTTTATGTTTTTTTATGTTTTTTGTGTTTTTGGTGTATTATTTTGTGTGTATGTGCGTGTTTTTTTTTTTTTTTTTTCCCCCTCGAGCTTTTGCCTGCGATATTATACACGTGAACGAAAGAGACTCAGTGTCTTTTTGTCATGAATTGGTATATTATTCTCATAAATTTATGTAGCTTCCTTTTACGTCAGTAGAATTCTGTACCTTGGCTACTTTGCTCTCCTGAGGTTACCTATGTAATTTAAATACCGAATACTCGATAATTATCAAAAGAGTTGACAGATGGTGATAAGATATATTCTGCTAATGTAAAAACATGATATTCCATTCAAAAAAGCGCATAAATAAGTAATGGTCAATAGTTTGCATTGTTAATTACCGACGAGGCACACATGTGGTTGATGTCTGAGCATTGAAAAAAGATTAGGCAGAGATTCATTGCCCACCGTGTTGTCTCATTGCATGCGATACCGTGATGGTATCTGGCACTGACGCGAGATTAGCTTGTTCGATACCTGGTGCTGGAGGAAATTTTCGCTATCATGACTTGGCCGGCAGTGTTGGAGAGTTGGTGGTCCATAATCACCTCATTGTGCACCAAAGTCGTGGTTAAATTGCAAACTTGTCTGCAGTGCGTATGGATTGAGAGCATAAGTCACAGGTGATGGTGTTTAGTCCGTCAGATAGCGTTCACCTAGGTTCCTTTAGGTGAGAGAAGGTCTGAATGGGCCGACACCGGATTTGACCGTCTATCTTTCATCTGTCATCCACAATACAAAAAACAATCTTCACCGAACACACTCACTATCACAGTCAACTGCACTTCACTATCTGACTAAAGAAGGCAACTGAAGACTCCCCCCCCCCCCTCTCAGTTGATCTTTCCAGACGTTCCCATTGTAATTGAATACACCCGGACGCGGTAAGGGATTCATAGAAGAAGAATTGATTCATTTAGTACAGTTATTAAAATATCTGTATTTAAGGGTTCTTGCAACAAGATTTTGCTAGGTAACCTGGTATAGCTTTATAACTGCACTTCCTTAAAAATTGCATTTCGATGAAATAGCAGATGAACAATGAGATCGAGCAGCGGCATCTTGTACTTAAACAGCGAACTATCACTTCACAATACTAGAAATAATAATTTAAAAAAGATTGCTGAAACTTCCTCATTATCTTTGTCTGCCACCTAGATACGAATAAGTAATTTGCTTTTGCAATCTGAATACGATAAATAATCTTACCCGTTATTCTTTAACGTGGAAATGTGTAAAAAACTTAATCTATGTTTCCTACCAATGTTACTTTATATATATATATATATATATATATATATATATATATACTTCAGTGTGGAACGAAATGAGAAGTGTCTCCAGAAGTGGACGGTAGATTTATAAATTTTTGTGTCTCTCGTTCTCAGCTGTAGGTTAAGAGTCAGAATCGTGTATATATCGATTAATCGCCTTCGTGGATGATTTAATACTAAATTAAATAATTGTTCCTGCAGTGGTCCAAACCTGACAGCACCTCTTTTAGACTGCCCGTCAGATATCGCTAGATTTGCATGTTGAAATATTTCATCACTGGCAGCTGAAAGTGATCATACGCCATTATCCAACTTTTTTAAAGAATTCTCTTAGCGTAGACACCTTTCCAAAGACGTATATGGTTTTATGCAGCAAGAAATGGTCACAAATCGCTCAGTCGGGAGTATGATGGGGCAAACCGATGAGTAACTTGTTTGTGGCGGAAGTAAGCTTAGGAATAATTCCTTCTTGAGAAAGAGAACAGTGCAGACAGATTTGCATACTTCAGTTATTTTTTTATGTAATTGTTCCAAATAAAAAAAGCGAGAGGAATATATCATCCTCGAAAATAATCTTTAAATTCACTTTATACGTTTCAGACATTTCACCTTAATTTAACTCTCGTCTTGCTTCACTAAGAGCTACCGTCCTATTATAGAACTTATTATGTCGACAATGTACCTCAAGTGCCTGTCTGGCTACTTACGACATCTGCACTAAACACAATTAATCTACGGTAAAATTGTGTGTATTTTTCGAAATTTCTAGATGGATTGCTTTTCCCGGTTTAATTGCATAAAAAGCCTCCAATTTAAAGGAAATAGAACATTCGGCGCTAAGTATCAAAGACGTAATTAGTTACATTGTGCTTACACTTGTAGGTTTTTAGGTAAGATCGATGTGATGAAAAAGACATTAATAAAATTTTGGAAGAAAAATCAAAGATTCTGAAATTCCTTTGAATCATAACAGGATCAATATGTGGAATGTCACAAAACGAACAGATTTACTAGGGGAAGTTAAAACATTTTCTATTTAGAAAAAATATTACAATTCATGACTAGCAAATATGAAATCTATAGGAGATTATCACTGTCTATGAAGAAAATACTCCTTCAAAATTGAAAATTTCTAGTTCCAGATGTTATATAGATTAATGAAATGGACATATGGACAACAAAGTATTATGGAATTGCATTAAGGAAGGAAAAGCAGTTAAGTCAGTTGTATTCCGACCTGAGATTGTTTCTGTACACAGCCTCATTTCTTCAGCAATTATTTTCTAAACTTTTCTCTTTCGGAACCTTCACTATTTAACTTCTAACGTCATCAGAGTTTCTAAATGTTTCCATTTTCTTTTTTCTGATCATTAGAAACTCCAAGATTCTATGTTATTAAAAACTTGGCTCAAAAAAACTCTAAATATTGAAAACTTGTCAGTAGGATAGTAAATATTTTTTATATTTAACAAGCCTGTCGTTTGTGTTTTTATTGTGTGGTCAGAACTAAGATATAGTGATATATTATCATCACGCAACAACAAACCATAACAATAGTTCACTTGTTATTACTGCTAGCAAACATTATTTTCCTACATCACTACCAAATTTTAATTAAAAGTGCCATGTTTTAAAGTGGCTACTAAAAGACTGGTAAAACCAAATAACACTTTTAAAGTTTACATTTGACATTATAATGTGGTAGAGAACAAAGATTAATTAGCAAAATTAAAAAGTTGTATCGAAGATATTTGGTTCACAAAAGAATTAATCCCAAACGAATTCATACAGCAGGCAATATAGAATCCATTGTTGATCTCTTCAAATATTTACCCTGTTTTTACGAAAACAGAGATTTGTTATTTGAGTATCTGATATAATTTCTCATATATTGTAAATTAGTAGATGAATTAACTGTGTTACAAAACTTTTTCAAATAATTTAAAAATAAAATATATTTACATTTTACGGAAACTTGAATTTACACAGTAAACGCAGACTACTTTTGAGTAGAGGGTCCAAATTGTTTTAGATTGACACAGAAAATAAATTTATCAACTGATTTACAACACACGATGTTTTTTAGTTTTTAATTTTTTGCTATACCACTACAATCATGTACAAGAAGATTTCTACACAATAAGAACAGAGGACAGCGTTGTTATCCCCCGGCTACACGCTTCGTCTTGAGTGCGCTCTTACCTGCGCAAACTAGTTTGCGCAAGCAAGACGGAGCGTGTGGACGGGAACACGGTAGCGCGTGCAAACTCGAAAGAGCGGCTTGTGCTATCGTTGACTTGCTAAAGATTTGACTGCACGGTTTTACCTGCACATGCAAGACGGAGCGTTTAGACGGGGTATTAGTGTATACCTGTAGAAAGGCAATAATACTGTCAAGTTATCGATGCAGGTTCACAAGTAGATGCAATTTTTTTAGATTTCCAGAAAGCCTTTGACTCTGTGCCACACAACCGACTTTTAGCGAAGCTTCGAGCGTACGGTATATCGGATCAGCTTTGTGAATGGATAAAGGATTTTCTAACTGGTCGGTCGCAGTATGTTGTCTTTGAAGGAGAAAGTTCTTCTAATCTAGATGTTACATCGGATGTACCTCAAGGAAGTGTAATAGGACCACTTCTTTTCTTAATTTTTATAAACGATCTCGGAGACAAAGTGAAAAGCCTTTTTAGATTGTTTGCTGATGATGCGATTATTTATAGGGAAGTAAGAACTTTGGCCGATTGCTTAGAAATTCAGCGCGATCTGGATGTTATTTTGGCTTGGTGCGCAGAGTGGCAACTTACTCTAAACTGTAAAAAGTGCAAGACAATGAGCATAACTAACAAAAAGAATCCGATTGTTCAGAAATACGAGTTAAACAATACAGTTATTTATATGGTCGATTCTATGAAATATTTGGGAGTAACAGTTCAAGGAACATGAAATGGGACATACACATTAATTCGTTAGTAGGTAGAGCAAATTCTAGGCTGCGATTCATAGGTCGAATCTTGAAAAATTGTAATGAACAAACAAAGGAGATAGCGTACAAATCTCTTGTGTGTCCACATTTGGATTATTGTTTTGCCATTTGGGACCCGTTTCGTAAGGGATTGATCGAAAGTATAGAGAAAGTACATAGAAGATCCGCTCGATTCGTGACCGCTTGCTACAGTCCCTATGAAAACGTCACAGAACTGATTAGTAGATTAGGTTGGGAGTCTCTGGTAGATAGACGAAACAAGTTTCGTTTAAACTTATTGGTAAACATGCGTACTCCCACTTTCACTTTTGAGTATAGTGAAATACTTCTTCCACCAACCTATTTGAATCGGAAGGACAGGAAAGATAAAATTAGAGAAATACGGTGCCGGACTGCTTCTTATATGAATTCTTTTTTCCCTCGTACCATTAGGGATTGGAATGCACAGCAAAGAGATTAGCTTTGGTGCTGAGCACCCTCTGCCACCCACAATTTTGTGAATTGCAGAGTATATATGTAGATGTAGATGTAAATTCCTTTGCTGCAGATCTCTGGCCACCTTGTAAATTAAATGTTCGTAGGAGAATCTTTTCTGTAGTTACGACCACAGATCATTGTATTAGATTGTTTTATATGCATTTTAGTTTGCCAGTAACTGTTTCTTTTCGGTTTACATTTATGAAATATGAAAAGTTAATACTGAACGCTCTAAGATGCCCCGACGGTACCTGCTAACAACCACACAATGAGCTCCACCAGCTGACCAGCTATTCTCCTTTAACCGCAGCTCGTTCTGTGTGCTGCAGTATCCGCAGAATTGTCTGCTCGTAAATCGCAGAGGTTTCCCCTGGCAGCTCAGTGATATAATATTTAGGAGCTGCGGCCTCTCTCTATCTGTGGGCGATCTGCCGAACCCCTGCTGGCAGACCAGCCCGTTCAGCGCACAGTGCAAGGTGTGTATCAGACATTCGATTGACTACTTCGGCAGTTTTTGAAAATCTTACCTATCCTCTCTGGGAAACCAGCGTGGCGTTTTATCAGACCGTACGTGACAATTTGTAGTACCACTGCTGACATCTTCAGTATTCCGTTCTATCGCAGGAGGCGTAGCATACTTCGGCTGACAGCCATCTTTTTCAGACAATTGGCTCCGTAATTTTAGCTGCTTCCTATTAAACGTTCTTCAATGTAAATCATCGATTCTTACTATTATTTAACATTTGAGACACCTATACAAATGACAATATGATACTCAATAATAACTTCGTTAACTACTGTCTTATTCAGTTACTCAGATTTTACAATTGAGGCTAATGATCAATAAAATCTGATTTCTTGTGTGAGGATATTACTAAATCTCTCATAGAAAAGTTTTAATTTTCTGCTAATAATAATTTGTTAACAAATTTTTCCCCCCAAATTCATCTTTTGAGCACCGGCTACTGATAAACTGTTTGAGAAGTTACAAGCTCTTTTGATTGACGACATTAAATATCGATAACATGAAAAATAGACCTCTATCTTAGACATCAGAGAGAAATGTAAAGAAATCTATGATTACTATTGGCGACTGCCTAACGCTACTTGCATCTGAAATCTCACTGTCGTTATACTTTTTCATTCGGCATTATTTTCCTTCCAGATTATCGTTAAAATATATTATTACTCCAAGTCTGAGCTTCCGGCCACATTTAATTTCATAATATACTACTCAGAACCCCTTTGAATAGTAAACAAAATGCAAATATCCGTTGCATCAGCTGAAAATTACTTGTTGATATGATTTTTTATTACTTTTATTTAATAAGGTGATGAATAAGTTTGAGTTGATGCCTTTTTTTCTTTTGTGGTTCCAGGCCTAATAGGCAAACTTCATGATTTCTTTAAGGCCGGTTAGTTAATGCACCAAAGCCAGCAGAATCAGAAGTAATAGTAGCTACGCTCTGCAAGTTAACAGAAATATTGTGAGTGACATATGGTGCTTTTCACCAAAACTAATACCCACTCTTTGCATTTCAGTCCCTAATACCGCGAGGGAAGAAATAATTTATATGGGCTTCAGCACAGAACTTTACTTCTTTGATCTTATACAACTTGGTGACCTAACTGTGTTTGTAGGTGAAGTGTCCCACTGCATGACAGAAGTTTCTCAATAAATTCTTGTAGTGGCTATATCCTAAGATTGCAAAAAACAAAAAAAAAAAACAAAAAATCGGAGACCAATCGCTCTAGTGATTCTTTGAGAATTTAGGAAACACTATGGGAAACAAACATATATCGCGTTGCTCTTCCCTGCCCATTCTCAATATTGTTTACCAATTCCATGTAATATGAATCCAATAAAACATATCAACAACCGATATGATGGGGTACCGAATTTTAATTCGCTATTTCAGTTAAAAAACCTTCACAACTTTTCAAAATTTAATCTTCAAATAGCTCTTCGTAAAAACAGTGTTATATCCCGATCAGATTAAATGTTGCTTGGTAATTTCATACATACCTACACATAGGATACAACCATTTTAAGAACTGAAGGTATTAGTGTTTTACTCGTGAGCAGGTGGTTTCATTTACTTTGCAATCCAAATTATTTATCACTTATTGCGACTTAGCTTAATCTGCCATTTATGGCACCATGACGTAATAACCTAGGTCACGTTGAATCTGTCCCCAGTAGAAATCTTTTCTGCCTTGTAGATAACGGCATTATCAGTAAACATTTTTTAACATTGTTTGCTATATCGTTTATACGCACCCCTATGAGACGACTGATTTACAATGTAGATTAGTAGATCATATATTACGACCGTTCAATTAAGAAACCACATATCCAATCACAAATCTCTAACAACAGACATATTGTAATCTTGGTTGTCCGGGTTGAACCGCGTCAATTTGTCGAAACCTAACGTTTCGGCCATCATTTTGTGGCCTTCTTCAGAGTACTGTCACGGCTGGAACTGCTGCCGCCTATATATAGCTCCCGAAGAACGCACTAGCCATTTGGAGTGACGTCACTCCAAACGGCTACCGCGTTCTTCGGGAGCTATATATAGGCGGCAGCAGTTCCAGCCGTGACAGTACTCTGAAGAAGGCCACAAAATGATGGCCGAAACGTTAGGTTTAGGTTGACGCGGTTCAACCCGGACAACCAAGATTACATTGACAACGACCGCGGAAGTCTGCGCACCCAACAGACATATTGTCTTTAGATGGTGGTTTTGTGGCAGAATTCCGAAAGTTATTTGGAAATGCCAAAAAGAATCAATACCATAAGATTTTATCCTACCTATAAACTACATAACAGCATTAAAAAATAGATCTGTTCTTCGAATATCGGTGTTGGTTCAATAAAAATAACTTGTTTTTGGGTAAGGAATTCGTATTAGTGAAACAAAGAAAGAACTATGAACAAACCCTATTGTAGATCAAGATTGTATAAAGAAGTCTGTGGTAACCATTTAGACCTAATGGATAAAAACGGCATCTTGAAACGATAAATTAGCTGTATACAAAATGGGAGAAGAAATTTGAAACAAGAGGTGAGACAATGGAAGTAGTAGCAGGAAAATATCCCTAATAATTGACAGGTTAACGATGATCTTTAACACATAATGTAATCACCATTTAATAGTTTCTGGAAACACACAAAGCTGGATACGAATGCGATAAATCTTACTTCCTGACAATTCTGCAAAAAAAATGTGCAACCGGAAGGAAAAAATACACCGGGCGTTCGGACGGTAAAGTCAGGGACGCCATATTTCTTAATAAAGCACGGGCGTCGCAATAAAATGCCTTCATTCCGACTTTTGCAAGCGTACAACTTAACTTTCATTGTCCGCGGTGAATTTATTAATATTGGATTCGGTTCGGGAGATTTATCGCCGCCGCCGCGGAGACCCGTCTCCCGGTATAAATTCCCAAAATAAAGGCGGCAGGTCGCACGGGGTACCCGTTATAACGCAACCTCAGCGGCGACGAGGGCACTGGATTTATCGGTACGCTATTTCACGCGCCGCTTCCGCCCGACAAAACTGCCTGCGACGCGCTAACAACTTAACGACGGACAGTAATTGGCTAGCTACCGCGTCTGAACGCAAAGGAGCACCTAACCACAATAACACGGCCATTATTCGGGAATTTCTATACAACGTCTTCCGCGTTGTTGTGTATACTAACCCTTCCAAATAAAACTACTGAACAAGTTTACCTGGTAACGTTTCTTGTTGTGAGATCCCACTCACAAATCATTGCAGAAATTGTAAATAAATTAGCAAATAACAGACTTTCACAGCACAAGTTCTATGTATAGATGTTTGAGTAATTTTAAGTCTATTGTGGAGATGCAATTTTTTGTAGTTGGTACTACTGTACTGTTAGTCGAGAAAGAAAGAAGGTGGGAAGATGGCGCAGAGAGACCACGAGGGAATGTATTAATTGGACAGTGACGACTATGTTGTGTTGTAAGAGTATTTAAAGTGTTCAATAAATTGTGCAGATAAAATAAAAAAGTTGGTGGATTTGATTTAACATCAACATCCGTTGCGCAGAAGTGTGTAATTTGAGAGCAGTTTATCAAACAGTAATAATATGCTAGGAGATAGCACTACCGCGGAAATCAACGCTTGAGCCATGTGTTGAAGTTGGCGGGCTATCTACCTTCGACTAATTAATAATAAGGAGGACCTAACATTGTCTACTGCTTACAATGTCACTATTTTTACCATATTTTTAGTTACGTTGTTTTCAGGAATACTGCATATAATGAATTGCATGAAAAGTTGTAAAAATCATAAATTTCCACAAACTGGTACGTAACTTATTCTCACTCAGGTCTGGGACTAGTCTGATCGGAAGTGAGCGTTACACTAAGTAATGAGGCCATTATTCATAAATTTATATAATACGTCTTATCAGTTGTTGCGCATACTAAACATTGGCAATAAAACTGCTGCATAGGTTAACCGGGTCACGTTTCTCGTCTAATGCTTACAATTCACTATTTGCTTGCTATACTCTTAGATACGATGTTGAAATTCAAATCATAATTTTCAGGTTTCACAATTAAAAATTTATTTTCCTTGTGATATGAAAAATTATGAATAAAAAAATAAAAAATTACAAAATCTTATCTCAAATCATGGACAAAAAAATACATAACTTTGCAAATGATAAGAAGTCGGGTGCCAATCAGCCAAGCTCAGATTTACTATAGTAAAACAAAGGGTAGAGCCACTGAGAATAGTTCTTATCTGCGTCGGGTGACCTGCGAAGGCATGATCAGTTCGATCGAAATTGAGACGATTAAATCGAAATATTACACGTCGTATATTACCGTTTGATGTGACAATCTATTCACTACTCCTAGCATAACGATCAACGTCACCAATGGACCACAATGGCACCTCACATAGTACACCGATCAGGACGTTGCACTATTAATGTGTGATGTAGAAATATAGCCGCACTGTACGCGTCAGGAACGCAAACAAAACACTTTAACCGTCAACGTGTTGGCACCAGAGACAACACACTTACTACGGCCACAAGTACTCTATAGTACTTATACCACCTGGGGTAGGTGCCAATGCCTCACCGGCACCTGGCTCCAGCCTCCCGCCTTTCAAGTTAGCGCCGGACTCCCTCGTTGATGTGCCACCAAGCTCCGCCGAAACCAGAAGACAGAGAGAAAACATCTCATTGGCTGCTGTTATTTAAATCTCGTTCTTATTTGTACATTTTAAACTTTTGCCCACTTCATGACCTCCAATCATTTCCCTCCGCGCCGTAACCTGACGTCTCTCCCTCTACACATTCCAAAGTTACTGATCCTATCCAGAAAAAACGACCTGCCTCCCACTGTTAGCTTCTTGACGCAGGGGAGCCAAATGAATAGTAACGTCATGTCTATAGTGTGAAACTTCCCCTTGACCACTGTCGAAATTATGTACGGTGGGCTTCAGATGAATAGGCGACGGCGTGAAATCTGACGAAGATTTCTGCTTTCGCCTGGCATTTACCTTTACTTAAAATGTAATGAGTCCCTAATTTTTCTCATTACAATGTTATCACGATAACTGAAAGTAATGAACTGCATGAAAAGTTGTAAAAATCGTCAATTTCTACAAACAGACATTTAGCCTAACCCATCTGAATTGCAAACATTTTACTTCTTCAAAACATGTGACACATTTTAAGTGTTTAAAGCTCGGATCTCACTTTCGATGTGCGTGGGTTCGATCCACTGTCCGACCATTTATATTTCGGTTTTGAAACTTTTCCTGAAATCACTCCACTTCATGCCCGTTCCTTGTTTAATTCATTTCCTAGTTTTAATGACCTGAACACGGATGCATGGTAAATTCATAACTGAAAAACGAACAACAGTTGAAAGCCAGTATGTACTTTGAAAGTCCAAAAAATGTGACACACAATGCTAGCACATATAGCGCTGCGTGTTAGTAGCTACTGGAGGGAAAAAGCAGTCATCAGTAATAATGTAAGGCTAAGCTTCGTCATTGTGTCCATTACGCTGACTTCACGCGCACGGGCTTCGTTACCGGAATAATCGCGGTCAGAGATGTTACAACAAAGTTAAGGTTATTTGCATTATTTAAAAACAATCATTGTATTTAGTTTAGCAATTGCAAGGAAATACCGAGCGTGGTAGGTGAACGGTTAACGTTCTGGCCTCGCATTCTGGAGGACGTGGGTTCCAATCCCCGTCCGGGCATCCAGATTTGGGTTTTCATGGGTTCCCCAAATCACTCCAGGTGAATGCCGGGATGTTTCCTTCAAAAATGTCATGGCCGAATTCTTTCCCGTTCCTTTTCCACAGTCCCATCCCGCATCTAATGACCGTAGCCAACGACGAGGCGTAAAAAAAAAAAAAAAAATTCAACCCGTTATTACGGGATTACGAGGTATTTATATTCCGTATAGATGTTTCTCCTGTATTCGATGTTGCCGTTACAGTAAACTCAAAGAAATTAAATGATAGAACTCTGCATTCTTCCCGTAATTTTCGACGGGCTTTGAAGGTAGTAACTATCTAAGCAGCAAAATCCGGAAAATTACTTCAACACTTGGTAGTACAGCTCAGAGCATAAATGTTGCCCCGATATATATTGGGGGATGCGACTACTTGGATGCTGTTACCAATTTTTGCTGTGCCTTTCTGATACTTGACGGTGTTTGTAGTAATCTTGCAGCTCACACAGAAATAAAATGATTTCCATCTGAGTAATATTTTCTTCTTGTATACTGATGCTTTGCAGCGTACATATATACTGCTTTGACACAGAAGCACATAATTCCCTTTTGCTTTCACGTGTACTTCATTTCCAGTTTTTTGATATGTGGAGAAATAAAGTAATTGTAATGATTTATTTAAATGCCACCTATCTGAAAACTGTGTGAGATAAAATGTGTTCTGCACGAAACTATGGTTTGCTATGTGGATTACGATTCATAGTCATACGAGATAACACATGTAAGCAACCGCCTGTCACCTTATTTTCTTGATCCCACCTCTCATTTGCGATACATGCATATTGAATGCAGAACAATGCAATTGATGTCGTAAAGGAACTTCGTTAAGGTTTAAGGTAAACTACTTTACTATCTGTCAGACTATCACAGTGCAACATGTACGTTCTATCAAATCCAAGAAACTTCCGTAACAGACGTGGCAAGTTGTATCATGTATGGCAAGTCCACTGAATTATAATCACTGCGAATAAAGTTTCTATCTGAGAGTTCGCTGCTAGCTGCGAGCCGAGAAGGAAGTCTATAGAGTGCGAGTCGTGAAGTGTTAGTTGTTGACAAGGCGCGAGTTTTAGGTTACGATTTGGCTTACGGTTTGGACAATTGGAACTCAGTATCGACGACCCGGCTATCCCATCGGACAACAGAACCAGGACTACTGACGACAACCCGGCAATGGACACGGCAACGACTAACCAAGCGGGAAACCACTCAGATGTCGACATGGCTGAGCTGAACTCCAATACTGATTGTGAATCAGAAGACTGCGACACAGAAGAAGACAGCCAAACGGAAGGTACAATAGAGCAGAATGAAAATGACAACCAGTACGATGCGACACCATTTCAAGAAGTAACAAGGAAGAGAAAAATAGAAGGAAGGAGGAAAGAGAAACGCAAACTAATACGCGCAAACGATGAAATACCAACAAGGAACAGATTCCTACCACTGCAGCAGGAGGAAAATAGGACACCAGCCGCAACAACCGATGAGAGCACTGTCGCGAAGGAAATATTTCCACCAATAGTAATACAAATGGTTACAGACTTCATAAGGATGAACCAAGTAATAAAAGAGAACTTACAAGGAAACTTAAAAGTTGTATACAGAGGAGACAGCCTCAAGTACCACGTGGAAAACAGTCGGGATTATGAGTTTGTGCATAAGTTTTTTAAAGAAAATGGAATTCCTTACTATACCTACCAGCTACCGCAAAACAGACCACTAAAAGTAGTCATCAAAGGATTGCCACCTTCGGTGGAACCTGAAGATATAAGTGAAGAACTAAAACAGAAAGGATACCTGGTACAAAGTGTCCACCAATTCAAAAAGAAAGACAAGGAAACACGAGAGTTGACGCCATTAGCGGTATTTCAAGTGACTTTAGCCGCAAGTCCAGCGTCTGAGAAAATATACAATGAGCGCACCATCTTGTATACGAGAGTACAGATTGAAAGGTACAGGAGTCTTATCGGGCCTCCGCAATGTATAAGATGCCAGAGAATAGGACACACGGCGAACTACTGCCAACTGCCCTTCCGATGCGTAAAATGCGCCAACTACCACTCAACAAAAGAATGCAAGCTACCAGGCGAGGTAAAAGCAAAGTGCGTAAATTGCCACGGTGATCATCCCGCATCATGGAGAGGTTGTCCTACCTTCCAAGCTGCAATGAAGACAGTAGTGGCTAATCAAAAGAGAAACCCAAAAAAGAGTCGGGACCACACGCAAGAAACAATCGAAAACATTGGAACCAAAGAGGATAAAACTGAAGGAAGAGAAAGCAACAAAAAACTAAAAGGAAATCAGAAAACCTACGCAGACATCACAGCAGGCAAATACCGCCAAAGAAACAGACAAACACAACAAGAGTGAAGATGAGGGCAACGAACCAGAAGACATGGTATCTGAAATAGCAGGGACAATTAAGACCATATTGACAAAAGATGAAAGAAGTTACAACAATAGTGAAAAACACCAGAGGAACATGGGGGAAAATAATGGCCCTAGCTGAAGGAGTGCTATCATTGTTCGAATAATGGCCAGACACCCAAACTACAAACTACAAGATGCAACTATATACATATGGAACGCGAATGGAATAAAAAATAAAGTTGAAGAGCTGAAAAACTTCATCCACCAGAACCAAGTTGACATAATGCTCATCAGTGAAACCCACTTAAAACAAAAGGACAATATCAAAATAGGAGGAATGACAATTTACAGAACAGATCGGCCCAGAATCAGGGGAGGAGGAACGGCAGTTATCATACGAAACACAATCACTCACCAGCTAGTCCAAATACCAGCACTGAGAGAAGCAGAAGCGACTGCTGTTAAAATACAATCCCGAGAAGGACACGTAGTATTAGTATCAGCATACTTATCACCAAGCAGAAACCTGCTGGAGCAGGATTTAGACGCCATACTCTCCACAGGCGTGAAAGTCCTAATAGGAGGAGACCTGAATGCAAAGCACTGGCAATGGAACTCAATTAAAATAACTGGAAAGGAGAACAACTGTTCCGCCTGGCGGGAGAAAGGAACATAGCAGTGATTGGGCCAACAGAACCGACGTTTATCCCCTACAATAGCCATCAAAATTCAGACATCCTAGATATCGCAATAACTGAGAACATAACGCAGGAAGTAAATATGCTCACGACAAACGATCTTTCATCAGACCATCAACCGGTGAAAATACAACTAACAAGATGGATTCCTAACCACAGTTCACCAAGGAGAAAAACGGAGATAAACTGGAAGCAATACAGCAACATAATCCAAAATCAAGTAAGACCAAATCTCCCGTTAAATACGCCGGATGACATTGAGGCAGCCGTAAAACATCTAGAGAAAGCAATCACGGAGGCAGAAGCCAAAGCAACAACAACAACCATCTATGAAGAACAATACTTAACAAAGCTTCCTCCCCTGTTGGAAGACTTAAAGTATCTGAAAAATAGACACCGCAAGTTATGGCAAAAGTATAGGGACCCACACGACCGTACAGAGTACCACCGTTTAGCCCGCGAACTCAAAAGAAGACTAACCGAAAGGAAAATTGAGAAGTGGGAAGATAAAATGTCTAACTTGCTTCTAGAGAAACGAGAAGCATGGCAGTTAATACGTGCACTAAAAACACCAAAACAAGCAAGAACAGGAATAAACGGACCAGATGGTGTCACCTTCTTACCCATGGCAAAAGCAGAAATACTAGCAGAGACATTCGCCAAACAGTTTACAACCCCTAACTACCAGCTAAATGCGAGAGAAAAACAAATAGAGGAAACAATACAGCGGAGAGCAACAAACATCCGAGTGGCTCCAACTAACAATATGCCACTATTAACCACACCGAGAGAGGTCAGCGAAATCATTAAGAAATTGAAAAGCAAGAAAGCACCAGGATTAGACAACATAAACAACAACCATCTGAAGAACATGCCAAAAAAGGCGACAGTGCTCCTAACAAGAATAATAAATGCAGGAATGACTTTAGGCCACTACCCAGCCCAGTGGAAGACAGCAAAGATTATTACTATCCCCAAACCAGGCAAAGACCCGGAGAAGCCTGATAGTTATAGACCAATCAGCCTCCTAAGCTCTCCAGGGAAAGTAATGGAGAGGATAGTACTTAAGAGGATTAAAGAAAGCTTAAAGGAAAACTCGACAATTAGAAAAGAGCAATTTGGCTGCCAATCAAGGGTTTCAGCAACAATATTACTATTACACCTGGCTGAGAAAACATTGCAGGCTTTCAACAAAGGGAAGTCAGTAGCAGCTATTTTCATAGACGTGGAAAAAGCATATGATAAAGTGTGGACAGACAACTTAATATGTAAATTACAGCAAAAAACAAAAATCCCGAGCTGCTACATAAAACTAATAGGAAATTACCTAAAAGGAAGGAGATTCTTAGTAACACATGAAGGAGCAAATTCTTCCATTCTTGAAGCCACGGAAGGGATCCCCCAAGGGTCGGCACTATCACCAATACTCTACATCATATATGCAAACGACATCCCACTACCGAAAGGAGTCTTCCTGGCCCAATTTGTGGACGATAAAGTATTTTTCACTATCGGAAACCAGCATGAACATAACATAACAAGACTACAAAAAGGAATAAGGAAGCTCGCCGAATGGTGCAAGACCAACAAAATAACAATCAACACAGCGAAATGTGCAACAATGTATTTAACGAAAAAGAACCCCGATTTAGATAGACTACCACGATTGGAAATAGCAGGGCAGGTAATTCCATGGACCAAATCACACCGATACTTAGGCGTCCAGCTGGATCAAAAGATGATCTTCAAGGAACACATCAGAGGAAGAGTCAAGAAGGGGATAGCCATAACCGCAAACTTGTACCCAACACTGAACAGTAAAGAGCTAACAACCAAAACCAAACTCAGGATTTATAAAACAGTGATACTGCCATTTCTACTATATGGGTGTCCAATATGGGGAATTGCAGCAAAAACAAATATTGAATCACTTCAAAGGCTCCAAAATCGATGCTTGAGAATCATTCTTGGCGCCCAAAGATATACACCCATCAGACAACTTCACCATCAAGCAGACATAAACAATATTGCAACTGAAATTAGAAGACAAACTAAGAAATTACATGAAAAATTAGACAAGGACAGAAACACAGATGATCGACTAGAAGATATTGGCACATGCCAACCAAAATCTTGGCACCGGTACAAAGTACCTCTTAGTATTATAAATGAAGTAGAATAAATAAAAATGTAAGGGTTTTCCACAAGACCACTCGAGAAGTGGTCATGGTTTTTCCCCTAAAGAGAAACAATAAATAGTGACCCCAAACCTAAACCTAATATCAACAAGCAGAGCTTCTAAAGGAAGCGGAGCTTTAGTCTTAAAGTAGAAAAAAAAAAAAAAAAAAAAAAAAAAAGTTTCTATCTAAGCTGCACAATACGAAATTTTCTGTCACGTGATGCGCAGAACTTTTCAGTCCACTGCAAGCTTCTTTTATGTTTTTAAAGTGTTGAATATGCATTTATTGTTCATCGCATACGGCAAATGCGATCTTTACACCGGCTTTATTTTGTCTTCATACAGTTTAATTTTCGTTAGCTATTAGTTCTTTTTCACGTGATTCCACACCAGTCCATAAATCACTTTCCATTGTTACCATTTTCAATTAATACTCCATGACTCGTAACTTTTGCCATCTAATTTGTTTATGGTGGAAAACCGGTGCTCAGACGTGTAAAATCAATTTAAACAAATTTTATCTGCCGTGACTTACACGCCAAGAACCGTCAACCAACTTTTTAGAATGTATAGTGCAAATTGTTTGCGCGTTGAATTTTGGTTATTAACAAGACTTCGTTGTATCTGGGCCCATAACCGTTATTATTTTGTGCTTAATCACGACACGTTATCACAAAGAGCAACGTTATTCATTTTCTCACCCCGTTCTTCTTACCCCACACAGGTTACATAGAATGTAAAGAATACTTCACAGGTTACACTGTTGTCAATCTCTACACTAATAATTTCTACATGTTTATATTTACCATTTGAAAGATAATTACGCCAAACGAATAATAATCTTTGTTCAGAACCTACTTGTTACTCGTTTTTTTTAAACATTTATTAATAGTTAATAAAGAAACTATGTAAACCTACGAACACTTAGCTTGCACTTGAC
This sequence comes from Vandiemenella viatica, assembly GCA_031002005.1. Taxonomy (NCBI): domain Eukaryota; kingdom Metazoa; phylum Arthropoda; class Insecta; order Orthoptera; family Morabidae; genus Vandiemenella; species Vandiemenella viatica. Next base: position 103,794,960 of record JARYHS010013631.1, read on the forward strand.
GCATTATCCAAATATTACTTTAGTTATACAACACGAATTCCCATACTTTGATGCAGGAGACAAAATTTCTGATTAAACCATCACGCAAAAGTCAACGCGCGAATTGCTGATTCTGAGCGAGTTGTATCCTGTGAGGAAGCTTTGACGGAGTATTCTAGCTGGCAGTACCAGTACATAATGCTTAACAGCGCGCCGGCTGACACTGCTTTCTGTTGTTAATGAGCTGCCATTTTGTTTGCTTGTTCGACATATAGAGCAGGACTGCTGAGTACTGTGTTTTTGATGTTGAAACATATAGCGTAATAATATTCCGTGGTGCTACACAGCATGTATTCACGAGACATTTTAGCTTTGGACGTAGTGGTAGTGTACTCGATAATTGCATAATTACAAAGTAAATAGCAGATATACCTAACATAAATTGTGTGTCACGAAGGTTCATACACCAGAACTAATTTTTAAATGTTCATGTTACTATCAAACATCTCACACGGTTCGTGAATACTCTATAAATTAATCCAAGTCCACAGGTCATGGGTTCGTTGGATATATTATACGTAAATTACTACTCCAAACTATTTATTACTACAAATACAATGATTTACTTCACTTTTTATCGATTTATCTGTATTCTCCTAGAAAAGAGAGTACATTTTGCGTTCTCTGTTATGTATTAGTCTACTTTCTAATGCGGTTTATATCAATATTTTTTCCTTTTACCTGAAACAGAAAATCATACTACACCTTTCGATCTCTCGTAAAGAGATTCATCTTGATCAATATTAATCACTTGAGCATCACTTGAATACACATTTATTCTGCAGCTTAACCTACATTTTAATACATTTTAAACAATTTTATCTCTCTTCTTGATTGCCGGTGTAAGAATCTTAATGCCACTTTTTTTTCTGGCAACTTGAACTCTAACTATACAACATAACACCTTTTGCATTTCATCTCTTACCACTTCCATAACTTCATATTTCTCTCGTTCAACCTTTCTCTAGTTATAGTGCTGGCCAGATCAATTGGCGGGTCTCCTAGAATGCGCCGTTGCCAAACCACGCACTTAACAGTTGTATTCACCTTTTTACTTGAAGTAATAGTTTATACTGTGTTTTAAATAATTTATAATCACAATTTTGTGATAAAATATTGATTTATGTCATTTCGTTAAGAAAGTTATGTTCGTATAAATGCATTTAATATAACTGAAGAATACTTTCTCGATAAACTAAGAAAACGTATTGAATTACTCTTCTTATTTTATTTGTGGCTAAGCACGTATTAAATTTTATTTACAACTAAAATCAAAATTATACTTTGTTATCCTCTGCACTGAAAAACTTGCAAAATTGACGACAAAATTATATATATATATATATAGACTATAGAATTAAAATTGCTGTATACCAAAAATTTATATGTAGAAAAGAAGTATGGCCACTGCAGTTCTTTTTATAAAAATCAACCATTATAAAAGAAAGCAAAAATGTTATATCGTAATCATGAATATTATTAGAAAGCCAAATGTTTTTAAGCAAAATTAATAATATCCAAGAGTAATATCGTAACTTACTACCAACAATAAAACAAGTTAAATATGAGTTTGGGGTTTTAAATAACATTAACACAGCACATGTGTATAGTATCTTAAACTGTTAAGTACAAGCTATTAAAGTTGCACAGTAATTGATAAGTTTATTGCGTAATATGTTAAATGATCTTTAATACCTTACTTGTCATTATTCATCTCCATCAACGCCTTCTTCTTCATCATCATCATCTTCCACTTCTTCGCTGCTCTCGTTCTCTGTCGTTGAATCTTCGTTGAGGTTGATTATAAGAGGCTCGATTACATTATCTCTGACCACTTCCTTTTCGAAATCTTCTGTTTGCAGTTTTTCGGTATGGTAAACACATTTCTGCCACTCTTCGACGGTGACGTTTTCCAAGGCTTTATGCAGAAACGTTCGACATCGGCGATTTTGAAAGTGTTGTTTTTTCCGCCACTTCTCTTTTGACTTGGGCCCAAATGAGCTCTATCGGATTGTACTGGCAATGATAAGGGGGTAATCGGACTACTTCATGTCCTCTTTCGTTTGCAAGTACATCCAACTCATACACCGGTTCTTCTTTATTCATGAGTACCTTCTCCAGCATCTCAGCTCTCGTCTCCGTAGGCAAATACGAAATTTTCTTTTCTGTTAGCCAAGCAGCTATATCAGCTTTCAGCGATTTGGTTGTTGGAGCTCGGTTTATCACTGCCGAATGATATTTGGCGTTGTCCATGACGATGATAGAACCTTCCTCCAAAATATTCAAAAATCTGTTGAGAAACCAATCTTTAAACGTCGCTGTATTCATTTCTGAGTGATAATCTGCAGATTTATTGGTTTTGCTGCATCTGTAGACCAACTTGCTTTCCTGGAGAAAGCCTGTCTTTACTGACCCCGCATGCAAAACAATTAGCCCTGCCCTTTTTCCGACAGGTACCTTTAAGCCCCCACTTTGATTTGAATTCTGCCAGATATTTTTTAAAGAATGGTTCTGAGTTACCCAAGTTTCATCTAAGTAAAAAATGGGTCGCGTGTCACCTGAGCTACGAAGGGATCTCATTTTCCTCAAAAATTTGATTCTTGAGGTCACTAAGACGTTTCGCTCAAGCAAAAATCGCCTACCATCATTCTGACGCCTGTATTTAAACCCTATATTGTTCAATATGCGTTTTACAGATCGTGCAGATCCTGTAAAATTTATCTTCTCTATTAATATTTTTCTTAATTTTTCTGAAGTAGGGTACTCACCACGGTCGTAAAATTCGTGTACTGTCCTCCTGACAATGTCCCTGTCAAAGTCGTTAAGCTTTGTTATAATGCTGTATTGTTTCACATTTTTCTTTGGAGAAACAAACGTAGGTGATTTTCCCTCACGACACACTCGCTGGACAGTTCTCAAACTGACACCACAAGCTGCAGCGCAAATAGCCTGTACATTCCCTAAATTTCTTCGCAATATGGTTGTTTTTTGCGGTAACAAATCACTACAGTTTTTTGTTTCATCAATATCAAGTACGTCCATATTTTTCAAGTCTTTTCTTACCAGCGTACATGTAGAAGACAAAATTTCACCATCATTGTCCACAAGAAGTTTGAAATATTTATATACATTGTGAATGATAGATTTACTCTGCCGGCGAAACTCTGTTGTCTTCTTCAGCCGCGGTGGTTCTGCTGTCGATGACGTGCGTCTTGTGGGAGTCGTTAGTCCGGAAACACCTGGAGTAGGAGAATAAGTCTCTTCCTGAGTATCCATTTTTAGTAGCACGATTCTCTTGCTAAATTACCGTAATTATAAGTTACTGCACTTTATGTTCGGTAAAATTAGGACACTAAATTACTGTAATTAATAAATAACTAAAACGAATTATTTAAATCGCAAGCAAAAATCGCAAAACGCTAAAATCAAAATATCCTCTCTCGAGCAAGCTCACCCTCACACTGACACACTTTCTAACTCCGATTCACAGGTTCACACATTTTTTGTGTGTTGAAAGTGAGGTGGAAGGTTTGGGGGTGGGCTGCCGCTTGTACTAGGCAACACAGCGTTGCAATTTTCAGGTGATAGAAAGAGAGCGCATCGCGATATTGTCCCCAAGTACGGCGACAGCGCGTTCACACTGACCCGCCAATTCATCTGTCCAGAGCTATAATGTAATATCTTCTTTCCATCGGTTCTCCTCTCTCATGCTTTATACCTTCCTCTCAAGGAATCCTCCAAAACTGTACTATTATTATTGTTATTTAAGGCAATTAGTAAATACAATTAAGTATATTTACATTTTACTCTTTCCTTAGTGGCCTGAAGTTTAAAATTGAACAACGCAGCAAACTCGGTTTACTTGATGTCCGTAGAAACTTTGAATGTAGTAAAGATAATTGCCTGTAAAATTTACAGTACTTATTGGGAATCGTACCGAAGACTTTCAGGTTTTAAAGTAGTCGCTCTATCACGTTGTCGTCAGGTTTCTCAGTTTTTTTAAAACTTTTCCCTGCTTTATGATTTGATAAGAATATCCGTTAATATTTAAGACTTTTAAGCTACCAACTGTCGAACAAATTAAACTTGAAACATTCGTACAGTGGGATCAGTTCTATACAATCATGTGTGATCTCACGTAAGAAACTCCATGAATACTACATGCGTTACAGCAAATTATCTACACTTCGAAATGCGTGATTCTGTAAAAAAAAAAAAAAAAAAAAAAAAAAAAAAAGACAAAAATACCGTTATTGAGGACAGGTGCTTCAGTGTTATATCAAATCCATACAGCTGCGTGTTCTTGAGTTGCTTCATTCACAAATATCTGGTCGTATTTCTTTCGACGTCAATAAAATAGTGACTGTGTTCACTGCAAGACTTCTTTCCTCGCCAATTTGTATACCCTGTTGACTCCAACCTGGCGGCCCAAGGTCATATTACCCTGGCCCCGCTCCTCACCTCATCTCTCCCTCCCTTTCTACCTCTCCAAGCTTACAGCTGCGTCCATTTTAGTGAGTGGCAAATTTCCCCTTCGTATATAGGGGTAATCGCAGTGGAAAGAGGATAGAGTAGAGTCACCTTGAGCCGACTCTGTTAACTGAACGGACTGCAACGTAAATGTCGGCAATTTTTGCAGCATGCCGCACCGAAAAAGTATTATTTTAGAGATTTAAGCTCCGTAGAATTCATTACAGGTGCGAGGGATTGGAGATAAGGAATTCAGCTATGGAATTTTGAAGAAACTACCTGGAAACAAGTGGAGTGATTTCATGAAATCATGGAAAACCGAAATCTAAATGGTGGTGTCGGGAATCAAAGCAGCGCCCTCCCGAATGTTACAATAATCTCTATGCTGCCTTGACCTACGGTATAACATCTACACATTATTTCTGATGGACACATCTCACGAAAGAATTTTTATAAACATCTTGACTGAATCGTATAAAAATGACGTCATTAATACTGTATGTCGCGAAACGTTAACTTGAGTAAGACACAGCTTTTAACACCACTTACAACAATCTATGATTAATTGAGACAGTATCTCCACGGGAGTTATGTTAAAACATTGACTACTAAATGTCATTCTTGTTTACAATATTTGTTGTAGTAATAAATTCAGAAGCAGTTGTTCGCAGAGTAAAATGATTGTGACTGGACTTCGGTCTGATACGTGCAATTCATATATTCTTTTATCTACCGTTAAAGTTTTCCCTTTGCGTAATGTAATAAATAAAAGTCTACTGTTTGCGTAGTGTAATAAACGATTGCGTCTGAAAAAGTTAGTATGACACAGAATTTTGATATTACCCTCACCATAAAAATTCATCTCATTCCTATAATTACGGAATTTCGTGTAAATATGTCTCTCATTGAGACCGAAAGCTATGAGTCAGTAGACAGGAACCAAGGATGGAACAGATATCCGCTGTCATTCTATAACGTTCCTATTACGACATCTACTCTTTAGGCTGTACAATGTTCCAAATTTTCTCCTAAAACGTTCCAGAAACTGTTTAAAACGAAACACACAAAGTGTATTTTACAATCGTCGCACGCAATTCCTTCCCTTACTGTGAGAAGAAATGCGATTTTTATGGTAAGTGTGATGGTATATGGAACTTTGAATCCTCATTTAAACAAAATTTAGACACTGTGTTAAGCCTGGAATGAATGGCAGATATCCATTTGTGTTCATGTAAAAGACTATTAAATTTACTTTGTTAATTATTCAAACAGTAACACAAAAAGGTGATTTATAGAGTATAATGTTGCTTTTGAATAGGGTATCTCTCAATTTAATAAAATATTTTACTAATTCCGGTATCATAGATATGAAGCGCGTCAATTTGATAGTAACTTTCGAAGTCAAAATTCGACTTCGTCTTCCTGCGAATAGTCAGGTTCCTTGAATGGCCAACACTATCCGCGATTAAGAAGACCTTGATTCTATCATTTCTCGGGGGATGTTGTAAACTAAGACAGGGGGTATAAACATAGCCTGGCATGGAATCCAGTTATCAGACAATGAACAGGGGACACAGCAGAGGAGATGGTTCAAGAATGCGCTCCTACCAGCAGCAGCCCCATCTACCTCGTCCCGCCACACCATGCACGTGACTATGACGTCACCGGCATCCAACGACCACCATCTGTTATATGAGGCTAGCCATTCCAGAAACCAGACAATTCGCCGGAGTATGAAGTCCTAGATTGGCTTCGAAATGTCGCATGTAACTGACAAGTTTGATACAGTTAATATAAATGTTTATAACAATTCGCACTATAGTAAATCTTTTATGAAAAACGTTATATTCTTTATCTAATTAGGCGGCTCCGTTACATTACGACTAATTCCAGAATTTACATGCTGCACACCACATAGTTAAAGAAAAAAAACTACGCACGCTACCAAAAGATAAAAGGTTCATTATGTAGCGGACTGATTTCCCGGCGTGCCAATATTACAATACGGGGGAAGAAATGTGTCACTATTTGCTGGTATGTAAGCTCAACAGTACGAATAGATAAGGATTCGTATAAAACGGTCTGAATATCAGCTAAATAACAGCCCTAACGAGAACTCTACACATGCCAAGTACAAATGTGATTAAAATAAAACACAATATAGTACTAAAGATAAAATCTGAAACCTAGTGGTAAGGTTCACATTTAATGATTCTTTGTTGATCAGATATTACTTTTCTATTGTGACAGCATTTAAGGTGCTGTCATAATACACACCTCAAATACTACGCTATACTCCGTGATTTCGTGTCAAAATCTCTTCAGTAATTTTTCGTGAAACACGAACAAACAAGAACAGTTTATAGATTTATAACAATAGAGATAATGAAATTTTCATTCCGATATCACTGAAGCATAATTAATCTGTTTTCTCTGCGTTTAGATTAACTTAAGTGCGGAATAGGGGCAGTATGTGGTGTGGTAACGCTATGGTTCACACAGTGTCAACACAGCGTGGCGCGGGTTGCGTTTGGCCTGCGCAGGGGCGCCCGCTGCGGCGTTTAACGCTCTGCTGAAGCGTCCATTGTCATTTGCGCTCCGCATGATGTACAGCGCAAATGTCCTGTAACGCAGTGCAAACCACACCTCGACTGACACCCGAGTCTCTTGCGTAAGAGTTGTCAGGCCGCACAGCTGGCGCGTCAGATGCCATACGTACAGGCCGTGTTATTTCTAAGCAGATCTCGTGACCCATATTCCTCGAATACCTTAAATCAATTACATATATAATGAAGCAAATGTTAGTGTGGCTCATTTTTGTTTGCTTACTCTCATAACGCGTTTTGATTCTTCTACTGAAGTATGATCAGCGGTTTTTATTTCTTTTAGTGACAATTTATTTCACGTATTATTTATGTAATAAAATACACATTCCCTGAGACACATAAAGTTCTCAAAATATATTATCAATTTAACTTTAAGCAGAATATTCATTTTCAGATATCTTTGATAAGTTGGATCGTATTGCGTGTTTTCAAGGAACGTTAAAGTTCATATCATAATGGAATTTAACGTGCGATGATCATGGATGTTCCTGAAAAAAAAAATCTTAAATGAAATTTCTTGTCACAAGTATTAGATTCGATTGTTGATAGCTTCATCATTGTGACTCGTTTAGAACATCCTATTCCATTTTTTTCCGGTTGCTACAAGATTATTTCGTACATCTTCTAGTTTGGCATCAATCTTCTCCTCCACGCCGTCCACTGTCTTCCGGTTATTCTCTTCCTCTTACCCAGTTCACTAATCCCTTTCCCTTTCTCATAATTTGTTGCAACGAATCCAGTATTTCCTTCTTCAGGGAATAGTCTTATGGCTCCCTTTTTAACTTTCTTTTTTCTTTTTTTTTCTTTTTTTGTTTTTTTGTTTAATGCCATTTGGCGAACAAGCCATTCAGCCAGCTCAATGTGTTTATGATATCTCTTCATGTGATTTGTTTAGTTCATCCAGTGCGTTTATGCTTCCTATGTATAGACACCACAGGACGGACAGGACATTCACACAGACACATAACACTTAAACATCCATGCCCGCGGCCGGATTCGAACCGGCGACCTTCGGCACGTGGAGCTAGCACTCTAGCACCTACGCTACCGAGGCCGGCCCCTTTTTACACGCTTTATATTAGCTTGACTTGTATGTATGTCTGTATGTATGTATGTATGAATGTATGTATGCATGTAACGGAATTTTACAACTCCATTTTGACCCACTTCCCGATGTCCGAGCTGTTTGAAATTTGGCACACATATTAAGAACCGGTGACAATACAATAATTTCATAGCTATATCCTGCTATGCTCATTACTTTGACAGTAACAACAGAAAAATGGTTGAATGTCGTGGAATTTTGCAATATAATTTTAACCTAACTCCAGACGTCCGAGTTGTTTGAAATTTTGCTCATGTATTGATAACTGATTACAATACAATAATTTCATAGCTATGTCTTGATATTCTGATTACGTTGACAGTAAAAACATAAACATTTTGCACACGTTTTAAGAACCATTGACAATACAGTAGTCTCTTAGCAACGTCCTGCTATTCTCGTTACTCTGACGGTAACAATAGAAAAATGGTTTCCATGTAATGGAATCTTTCATTTCAGTGTTTACCCGCTTCCTGACATCCGAATCGTTTTAAATTTTGCACACTTATTAAGAACCGATAAAAATTCAATAATTTCACTCTCACCACGTTGTCAGTGTATCGTATACTTGATTGGATTACTGAGTTAGGCAAATGCAGCCGCGACATTAGTGCACAGGTGCGATTCGAGAAATCTTCGTCATTTGGCGGCCACACTCTTCGGAGATTTCCCACCCAATATAGCCATCATCATCATCATCGTTCTCCAGTTTCCCGGGTGTGATTTACGAGCCTTGGTTGCTGTAGACGATCGTCTTCTGCTGTCTCCTATCCAGAAAGGTTTCTCTGTCTGAAGTCGCTTAACGTGATCTTGAATAGTAAGTATTCGAAATATTACTTCGTACTATTATAGAAAAGTAGCCTTCCTCGTTTACCGTGCTATTGGATCGCTTGTTGAGTTGACCATTTAATTGTATTTTACTCGTGGGAATTATAATTAATAATGAAACTACAACTCAAAGAAAAAGAGAGATTGGCGAAGAAAAGCCAACAGTAAGAAACATACTTTTTAAACTATCTGAACTAAAAAGTTAAAAATAAAATTGTAGTTTAAAAAACTAAAATCACGCTTTCGTAGTAATGTGAACTAAAAGGTTAAAAATAATATTTAAATATAAACATTTTGTTTAACAGTGATAGGACGTCCCAAAATTCAGGATAAATTAATTTTTTTGAATAAGCTTAAAGTATAAAGTCACTGATTACAAAATTAACTTTAATGTTAAAAAAGCGTGGGGTGCGCTCTACGTAACTTTTGACAATGACTCTGTCTTTACAAACAGCGAACGACAAAAAATATAAGACAACTGAAATAGCACCCCATGCTTTTTTACATTAAAATTAATTTTGTAATCAGTGACTTTATACTTTAAGCTTATTCAAAAAAATTAATTTATCCTGATTTTTGGGACGTCCTATCACTGTTAAACAAAATGTTTATATTTAAATATTATTTTTAACCTTTTAGTTCACATTACTACGAAAGCGTGATTTTAGTTTTTTAAACTACAATTTTATTAACTTAGTTCTTGTTTCTTCATTCCACACCTTATCTTTTCTAATAGGAAGTCCTACGGCTCTCTCGATTGTCATCTTTGCTTCATGCAGTCTGCTCCTACATATCTTTCAGGAAAAACAGTTCATCAAGATTTTTTCTCCTTTTTCTTGGTTACACACACATACTACGTCCTCAGTCATGTTATCTCATTTCCTTTGTCTTTTTTCCTTTTCGATTTTTGTACTGCTGTTAGGTTACCTAGGTAACAGAAACTTTCTTCCATTGAAATATATTTTAAAGCAGTTAATCATATAGTTTATTTTGGAATTCTGCTCTGAATAACAGTTTTTCTTGAGTGAGAATGTGCTTCAATGTTTTACTGTTCTAGCATAACTGCAATAGCAAATACGTGAACCGAACAAAGGCTTTGTTAATATGTATACTCACGTGATTTACTTAAAAAACAGCCAAAACAACAACAACCAAAAACAACAAAAACAACCAACACAACAACAAAAACAATAACAACAACAACAAAACCAACTAAAACAACAACAACTAAAACTACAACAACAACAACAAAACCAACTAAAACAATTACAACCTAAACAACAACAATAACAGCAGCAGTACCAACTAAAAGTGAGAAAAACATAAAAAATCTGCACCTTCTTGGACAGAGATTTACAGAGTGCTACTATATCATTCCAGAATTGCTTTTGATGAAACTGTCAATTCTGACTGCCATAATTTGTAGTTTGTCATCCCAGCAACATTCTGACGCAAATACTGAGGGCAGTAGTTTATTTTTATTATTATTATTTTCAAAGAACACAAAATAATTGTCTCCGACTTTTTGACAGCTTTCTCAAGAACAGTGTGGATACTTTCAACATCTTGCTTACATATTCGCCAGTAATGATACGGTCAGAACTCTCAATCATATCCATTGGTCTTTGATTACCTTGATACTAAGTAAAGTGTACTGTGCTGCTGTATGGCACCACAGTGCCCATACTCAGAACATAGTGGTAATGCTGAACGAACGTATGAGGATCGTGGCAGGCACCCCTAGAACAACGCCCACCCAGTGTCTTCATGTCAGTGGTTATATCAGTCCACGATATCTGAAACGCCAAGATGCTTCTATTCAAGAATGGAGCAAACAGCACCAACCTGATTATTCACAAGTTCTTTTCGTCCTATTGATTTCCTCCCAGCCGCCTCTAGTCACTAAACTCAATACGGAATAACTCAAGAAATTATTATTTCAACATCAAATAAGAATGGCGTCAAACATTGATTACTGAAGAACAACAAACCAAAACATGTGCTATACCAGGTCTTGAGATGGAAAGGGAACCCTACACAAAACTTAATTGAATTAGATATCCCAGGTGCAATGCAACGACGAATTATTGGGGACTTCGTAATTCTTTCAGAACAATTAGTCGTGAAAGTACATGTTCTTGGGCCACAAGAACAACAGCAAGGTGATTACGAAGTAGGAAGTGGTGGACAGTTTGGAGGAAATATAATACTAAGTAAAAATCAATAACTGGCGCAATGAGGCGAGAATTATTAGAGAACATCCAGGTATAGAATTTGGTATAAATTAGTTAAGGTATTTTGGAATATATAGAGAGGGAGAAAACATATGTTTTGGAGGGAGTGGCCATTTTCAAGCCCATCGTAGGTGACGTGAGAAGCTACCGGGTGTTTCAAAAATGACCGGTATATTTGAAAAAATCAAAAAAAAAACTAAACGGGAAGCGATATAAATACACCGTTTGTTGCAATATGCTTGGAACAACAGTAAATTTTCAGGCAGACAATCTTTCGAAATTAGTTACAATTTTCAACAACAGATGGCGCTGCAGTCTGGAAAAATCTAAAGTACGATATTTTACACCATTTGTTCACAGCAAACTTGCAATATGTGAACAGCACATGCATACAGCAGAAAGACGACTTACAGTATGGCGAACTCACAGACTGCGTTTACTTCTATATCTTTCAAATATTTTATTGATTTTTCAAATATATATTGGTCATTTTTTAAACACCCGGTAGACAGACTGGCGCATACGACAGGACTGTAGCGGTCAACCTTGGAAAACAAAATCTGGTCCTGTGAGAGAGCGGAGTAGGGTAGCGTATCTGGTTTTTTGTATGCGGAAGCCCATATAGCTGAGAGGCTATACCAGAAACCCCCGAAGCACTAAGATAAGGGTGGTACCGCCGTCGACCATTTAGTTGAAGAAGAAAGCAAGGACTGGTTAACTCTCTCTATGTACAGTTAGACAAGATAGCCTGAAAATCCTCCCCGAGTTAAACGCGCTAACAATGTGCGCCAGAATTTTGTTTACAGAAGTGTTTCGGTCTATTGTAAGGAGCATTGTCTGTTAGATAGTGCCTGTAGTAGTGACTGCCGGCATATATAAATAAAGTAAGCCAAATCTTTCTCTCTCTTTCCCTATTTGCTATCTCTCTTATGTATGGTGTATTAGAAATTCTAATGAGAAATATTTTGTTTCGTAATTAAACCAAAATTAAAAGACACAGTGAGTCGATGAAAAATTCAGAAGACTAGTAGTATAAATAAGTAGTTTGTTTTGTGAAGACGATGCTTTCGTATTCATTTACGTGTAAATTTTAATCCGTTGCTTTTAAAATAAATAAGCAACACTAATATAACATTTTATTGTAATTCGTTTCTCATCTTTTATTTGTACCTGATTTCAGAACTGTGACGAAGCTCTAGAAAAAACAAACTTTAGTAAATAGATCAGTTAACATATACCGACACACGTGACAGAAACAATTGTACTGCAAGTATCAATTGATGCTTAACATAGAAGCAAGCGTATTAAAGATAGATTAATAAACGTATAGAATGAAAAATTACCAGCGGATATTAAAGTAGCAACTGTTAAAATTGGGATTCCTATTTGATTCTGTGAACTAGGCAGTCAAATCGTTATAATAACAGAAACTTTAAAGCAACACTTTGATTTATCTACTGAAAACAGAAAAATAATAGGCGTCAACAGTTAGTTCAGTTGACTGTACAATATCTGTATTTTTCCTACAAGAAATCGTGTAGATCATTCGGTAGGGAATTTCGTTTAGATAATTGTAAATATACATTACAATAAGGTTACACGTTCCGTATCTAGTATAAAATGTTAGCAGGTGAAATTTTAGAAAAATTCTGAACAGAAGTGAAGTTAAATTTTTGTAAGTTGTTGAATTGGTGTGATAAAATTTCTGTCATCTGGTGCATTTTCCCTTGTCTTCGTGGTTCATATTACACACGTTCTATGATTCTCCAATTACATAGTACGCGGGTTGGAGACACAGTGCTGAATTCAATTCTTTGATTTTTTTTTCAGGCGAACGTTCTCCATACTGTAATGAACTTGCGTAATACCTCAGTTAAAAGATGTTTAAAACTGCTAACATTAATTTCACTGTCAGCTTTGCATCGCTTTAAGTAAATAAAGATTGTTTGAGAAAGAAAAAAAAAATTTTTTTTTTTTTTTTGATCATTCGAGTTTTCCTTTAAGATGGAGTAAGGTATGAAAATGTTGCTATGAAAATAAACACTGATTGTACGTAATTACCTTAAATATTAATTAAAACTTTCCTTTTCGGACCGTAAAAACGAAGAAATATTTCTCAAAATGAATTCATACCTAATGAAAGCGCATACAATGCTGACATTTTCCTTTTTTTTTTTTTTTTACTGTTTCTATGCTGGAAGATCGATACAATCCCACATTAAAAATTTTCCAAGCTGGACGTATGTGTATACAATCTTTGTAAGTCAGAATCATTCACTGATCTTATTAGGGGGAGCGACACTAGCCGACAATTTTTAGATTTTTGTGGTTAACGTTTTGAAAAACTACTGTACATCTTGACGTAAATTGAACATAAATTATCTCGTCCTAATAATTCAGAGTTATCTCTAGATGTGTCATTAATCATTATTTTTACAAAAAATTGTAATAATTTTTATTAGCATGTATATATAATGCCATGAGTGATAATAGTTCGTTTTGAAAATTATTTTCATTCAACTTCTGAAAATAGTGGTTGTGTTACTATTCTACCGACAACTAAATTTTTTAAGAAAAACAATTTCCATTACAACTAGCTTCCGCAATTACAATTCATAAAGCTCAATATTTAACATTAAATAAAGTTGCTGTAGATATTCGAGGAAAATAAAAATTTGTTGGTTTAACATATGTTGGGTTATAGGAAGTAAAACTTCAGAAAGACTAGCATTAAATAGAAGATTTTCTTATGAGGGAATTAGTAATATTAAAAATTCGAGTATGTTAAAATGTAGAAAACAGGAAGAAACTTGAATAAGAAATTTTGTATCTGATTAAAAACAAATTAAATAAATTGATATTTTAAAAATTTAAAGATTGCGTCTTATAATAAGGTGACAACTTTTTTTCAACAAACTAAAATCACGGATTTTGATGATAGTAATTTCTTTAATTGTATATAATATTTTTTATATCAAAACTTCGCGAACCACCACAAAGCCGTGCTTTTAGCTAGTTAAAGATGATTTGTAGATTAGTACCTTGGTCATGCCTATGCTCTATGAGAACACACGGCTCACTGCAGCCTCTGTGTGACTAATAGTAAACAGGGAATGAGCGGCAATGACCTAATATACGTTCACTTCAATTGTTGGAAATAAACACTGAACAAAATATTTGTGTTTTATTGAGTTAAAAAGCTGTTGTTTATATTCTAAAGAAAAAACACATAAAATAGGCAAAAATAGGTCCTAAGGACAATTTAGGAATTTTTAGGCACCATAAAACCACAAACAACGGCCATAAATGTCTATAAACCGTATATATAGGATGTTATTTTCATGAATTTCAATCAGGAACAAAATAGTTTTTTTGCCTAAAATCTGGTCTCACATTAGGGAGCACCCGGCCATCCTGATCTGGGCATTCCATTGTTTCCTCAAATTACTCTATGCCAACGACCGGATGGTTTCTTCAAAAGTCCATGGCCGAATTCCTGCCCATTCCTTGTCCCCGTCCTTTTCCACCTTTAATAACCTCGACATCTACGCAATAGAGACGGTTTTGCTAAGAGAGATAAAAAGAGAGTCGCTATAATTCCGAGGGCAAAATTAATTTTGAAAGTTGCTGAGAATATTTCACCTTCACTCTACGGGAGAGCACATAAATAGCATTAAAATCAGAATGATAACTAAGTGGGCAAAATATTTTAACCTAGATCCAGTCATTTGTTCCAAACACCTAGAAAGCAGAACCTCACTGCATTGGACCATACATTTGTACATTAACAGCTGCTCTGAATGTCAATTCAAAATTCAGTACCAGGGTATATTTTTATTTATCTTTTTCGGTGATTCTGAAACAGCAGTCAGATAATAATGTCATCAGCAGAAAGGGTTTTGTCGATCCGAATCTAAGATAACATTTCGTTCTCTATTATGTTTAAAGTTTGTTTCTGTAATAAACAGTTTGTAGTAATATGATAACGTTATTATTACAACCCATTATAGGTAAAGTGCAGTGACAATTATCTCGATATAGGAATCTATCTCTCCTTAGTAGAAACACATTACAAAAATATAGAGAGGCTAATCCCAATAGAAAAAGTAACAGAGTAAGAAAACTTATTTTTACAGCCTGACAAATATAGCTGTCTCCGTCATAGATAAAACTAACTGATTGATCGCCGAGAATTGAAATCGCTTCCCCTTTTGTGAATCAGATATTCCACAGGTTGACTACAACGATCACGTATCAGGCGAACTTGAAATTAAATTATTTCATGTTGTTAGAGTAACCTCTATTGTCGTTGCAAAACGATCCCAACGGAACGCTTACATATGAGAAAGTAGTCCCTAGAGCATACTCAACAGCGTTGTTACACGAAATACAAGGCAAATGAAAATGGTGTATACCTATTGTGATCTACGAAATACGGTTAGTTCGTTAAATATTTAAAAGACTAATTTACTGATGTGTTTACCTCTTATCGACCTCGATTTTCTGTCCCGACCGAGTAACGGGGGAAAAAAATAATTTATGTGAGTGCATTAAATTTCCAAAATGTTTGTTGCTACTGATGGATACTGATGGATACAAAAACTGATAGAACTATCAATTATTGTGACACCATAAAACAACAAAGGTACTCAAATCCAGACATTTAGCTTCGCAATACTTTGAAATGCAGCTGGATAGCTGATAATTTACGTGTTTCTAAATACAATGCTATTAAGTACATAGTTTCTAGTCTGAGTGAATTCTTTCGATGTTCTTACTTTTCTGGTAGATGTGATTGTAATTGACCAATTATAATACCACCATATGAAGCGATAAGGTTTCTATAGTGACTTTTCTACCAATGTTTTATCACCCTTTTCTTGCTAATACCTTGATTTCCAAAATGGAACTACGTCCTTGAATTTCCTACCGGCAGTTAATAATGTAAAAATATAAGCGATTACACCATGTCAATGGAATCTAAGCACGGTTCGTTAAGCAACTTCTTAAAGAAATCGCGTAGAAAGTTAAGCCAAATAGTAGTTGTTCTATTAATAAACAAATTTGTAATTAAATAGCTGCCAATACTTTTTGGTTTTACTTATTAACTTGGACGTAAAAAGTTATTTCTAACACAAACTGCTGGTGTACCAATCTCGTGAAATATGGTCTCACAACAACCATGCACAAAATTCCAAAATTATGCTGGTGCAACATCATCTTTTTACAGCTGTTCCGGGAAATAAACATATGTTTTAGAAAAAATGTGTAACTATCCCAATCCGTGTAGTAAATGTAGATACGTCCAAAATATTTATAAACATATTCACAAAGTCGTTTTAAATGAAACCTAAAGCTAAAAAGTTTGTAAATATGTCGTAACAATGATGAGTTGAACCACAAAAAATTGGGGAAAAATGTTTTCGATAAGATGTAATTCCAGAAATTTTAGAAAACATAAAATTAATTCTGTCAACAGCACAAAAATACTCGATTGGGGTACAAACTTGTCAGTATGAGCTCCAATGTGATAAAAATGTAACTGCTCGGTTAAAGATCTACACATATGATGACATTACAAAAAACACCAAATTTAAACACTTTCGAAAAAAGAAAATTAATGTCTCCTCTATGGAATAATAAAATTCATAGAAGTAAACTGCATTCTCATTTTATCAGTACTCTTACCTAATGTATATACTTCCCACCGTCTCCCGTGATTAACTGTTATATGTATACTTCAACCAAGTAAAATATTTCATGAAATTCATTTAAGTATTATAAATCTGTATCGAATAGTCCTTACAGTTTGCTTGTTTCTAAATTTTACTACTTGTGTGTTTCTGCGATTTTAAGGTTAATAATTTATTTTGCAAGTAATTGTAAATTAATAATTCAAATTACCTAACGCTACAATTCAGTACGTAATTAGGGCTGCTGTTACGAAACAGAATAAACGCGAACCCGCGCTATTACTTAGCTATGAACAAAATTGAATAACTTCAATCACAATCAAATACGCAGTACACCGAAAAAAATTGATTGTTACTCCAGTAACGTTAATGTCTATATCTCAACACCCTGGAATCAAAAGTAATAAACAAATTCAATTTCCAGGAATGTAGGAGAAGAAACAATGTAGAGAGAGAGCTTAGAAATAAATATATTCAAAATGTTCAATGAATTCCACTCATTGCTGAATTATTGTTGAAAAAGCAATAACATTTTGTTGCATGTATAAAAAAGAACTTACTTCTATTGTTACTACGAATATTGTACCCAACAGATGAAGTTATTTGAATTTTGAAATGTTAAATACCAGATTTCAGCTCTCGTTTACAAGGCAGTGTTCGTAATGTAGCTACCAATGCTTAGCATAATGCCATCTAGGAGTACAGATAACAGTCCATATAGTTGGCGGTGATAGTACCAAAATAATATCGTGAAGTGTAGATAGCTCAAATGTATATATAATATGTGTTACAAATACATTAAAATAAATAAAATAAAACATTCGTCGTTTACATTCAATTGTTTTTTTAGTGGCAACGATACTTAGTGATTCTGCCAATGTCTGTGATCTTTGGTCAACATTAAAGAAAAAAATATGATAAGCATAGTTAATAATACATTATTAAATAAAAATTAAATTCGTGAACGTGTGTGTGCGTGAAATCGGATCTGAGCCAACTATCTAAGTGTATTCCCAGCACTGGGATACTCTGTGGTCTTTGGTGAAACAAAAGACTCGCATAAAGTAGAATTTTTTCAGTTATAAAAGGAACATTTCCAAATGGAATGAAGTGGTTCTGCCAGATACTATATGGTCTTTTTATTATTAAGAAGGTTAAACTTTGGTTAAGGGATTTTTTATTTTTGAATTTATTTCATTACGATTTTTTTTTTTTTTTTTTAATTCAGATATTTGCACCTCCTTCCATTATTCCTTGATATAAACCTTGACAAGTCGGAGAAAGACAGTGACAAAGAAGAAGTAGTACCTATTTGCATGAAATTCAAAATGATAATAGACGCAATTTAAATAGCGATCACACAAAATCTACATCTACATATATACTCTGCAATTCACAAAATTGTGGGTGGCAGAGGGTGCTCAGCACCAAAGCTAATCTCTTTGTTGTGCATTCCAATCCCTAATGGTACGAGGGAAAAAAGTATTCATATAAGAATCATTGCGGCACCTTATTTCTCTAATCTTATCTATCCTGTCATTCCGGCTCAAATAGGTTGGTGGACGAAGTGATGAAATTATTTTGATGGATACATTTAAATGCGCACTAAATGTCATTCCAAGAAATTTTGATAGTTTCGAATTTACAATACAGGTATTGAAATGCAAAACATTTCGAATCAGAAGTTACTTCAGATGGAAGGAATGCATTTACTTCATGTTTCAACGAAGCTAAAGAAGTTTTATGGGCCTCGAGTCAAAATGAATATTTGAAATCATTGTATATGATGGACTAAATTAAAATGAACCAACGGTAAATAGAAAGTAAAAGATTAATTGAAATAATGATCATTACTCTTTCACGAAAGAAACAAAATAATGAATTACGGTCGAATTTCGACCACTGGGCGATCACTAGTTATTATTATTACAGTGCGATTCACTAAAAGTGTGTGGCGGAGGGTGCATTGCACCTATTTGAAAGGGTAACAGTTCGGAAGGGATATACGGGATATGGCAGGAGGCGCCCATGGGCTATTGTGAGGAACCATCCCAGCATTCGCATGGAGTGATCTGGGAAAACCATTGAAAACCCAGATCAGGATGGCCGGAGTGCCCTATCGAAAGTTACTCCTGTCGGATTTTAAGTTTACTCGCCCATCCTTTCTATTCCATTTCCTAATCACTTGTGGGAAAGATGAGTACAGAAATGAATCGGTTTTGGCCCTGATTTCTCTTATCTTATTTTCACGGTCATTCCGAGAAATGAATGTTGCTGGTAACAATATTTGTTTGCTGTCATTCCGAAATATGTCAGTCGTGAATTTTACAATTATCTTCTGTCGACAGATGGTCTTGGACTGAAGTCTTCGGATACGAATTCCGGCACCTTAACCATTTTTCAATTTTTTATGCTACCCTTACTTTATTTTATTTAAAAAGGTATTATCGCTTTCATATAGTTAACAACGTTCTTTTTATAATTTCTACACGACATAGATCTTTTGTTTCTGCTATTAGGTAATACCACAATTCTTGTAGATTCGCTGTTTCTTTATTACGTATTATGTAATGGACATAATTGGCTAATAGTTGGCATGTTGCGTCGTTTTTTCGTTTTGGATAAAAGCTTATTTCAGGTGTTATTATATCTTTAATTGTAAATGCAGCGTCAGACATTTTGTTAAGCACTCCAAGATTCCATCTCGTCCATTTCCAGATAGGGGGAACCATGCAACCAGGTAGTATGTGCTCTATCGTATTTTGTAGGTTGCACTTGACGTAGTTAGGTGAGGCTGTGAGGTGGATCGTATTTAGAGGACTGTTTGTTGTTATACAACGGTTAATTACCCCGTACCAGTACATCTTACGTGTAATCCTAGGTGTTCGCTTTGGACGATCTTGCATTTAATTTGTGGGTTTTTCCATTCTATGTTACTGTGATATCTACTGTCACTCAAGGGGGTGTATAATTTCTTTAGTATTTGTGGTATAAATATTTCTAATTTTGTTATGTCTATAGCTATTACAGAGACTCACACATGGTATGGATTTGTCTGTCACCGTTCATTTAGTTTTCAAAATTCCATGTAAAAATATATTATTTATACAGAAAAGACTACTATAAGTCTTTTCCGATGTCAAATAGGATTTCCTTCACAAATTTCATGAATATCGGTTAAACCGTTTACCCGTGAAAACCTAATAATTAATAAGAGAAATAGAGAGTCAAGTAGACAGAAAGACGTAATTACTTTGGCATTTATAATATTAGTATAGATAATAAAATGAGAAGGGATTAAATAGAGGACTTGCGACATTACCACCGGAACATGCTCTACGTGCATTTATATTCATTTCAACTCAACATCCTCTACAACAATAACATAAGCCTGCAGCACGACTATATATATACTGTATATAAAAAAACAGTATCTTATTCGAATGAGGTAAATTTATGGAAATAAATACAGCACATAACCGAAATAGATAATTCCATTACTCTAGTAATGTTAAATACTGACTTAAATGAAAGGAGAGTTAAAGGCCTTTGTCACCCTCTTTCACACATGCTACTGCAAAATACAGAGTACTATTTTGAGGTAGCGCCACCGATCCAATATCAGTTCCCGCCTAGTCAATAAATCTATTTTCATTTGGATCGACTGTAATCGAGATCAGAGCGTGACAACTTTTGCAGGTGGTGTAGTTTCGCAGAATGCAACAGTGGATCATCCCCTGGCGGCAGGACACGCCTTGCGGCAAACTCGCAACTAATTGTGCTGAGGTATTGTGCAGGTGCGGCATTGTTCGCTGCGGACCGCATTACGAGATAGTTGGAGCGCGTGATACGGCCAACCGTCCAACGGATCGACGAGCTGATTTGAGACGTAGTGACAAGGACAGTGAGGGGCAGTGACAGGTACACGGGCCTTACGTCTACATGCCAGCCTACGCCGCAGTGCATCGCTTCAATGGTTGTATTACAATATTCCATGTAATGGAACTGTGGCGCAGAAATTACGTAGCGTAACACGTACATAACCAATATGACTGAACGAAATACCTAGGGAAACTGTTATTGTCAATCCTATTTTTATATTTTTATTTTCAAATAGCATATGGCTCATATATATATATATATAAAATTACAATTCATACAACACATTAAGAATAAAAGGGAAAAAGAAATACAAACAAGGTGTTTATTTCACTGAAGCTTTCACAGAAAACTATAACAATCTCTCTTCTCTAGTCATTTACCCAGCTTTTCCCTGAAACTTGCAACAGTTCTGGTCCTTTTTATTTCTTCAGGTAATTTGTTACATATTTTTAAACCTTTGTGCAACACTGTTTTCTGAACATTACTACTTCTATTATAAGTCAAATGGAAATGGTTTGCCTGCCTTGTCTTATAATTATGTACATCATTGTTCTTTTGTATCTTGGTAATAATCCACTTTCCAAACTATATACAAAAGTCAGTACATCTATAATTATTTCCTTTTCAATATGTAAATATCCTAAGTCCTTAAGCATCTTACTGACATTTTCCATTCGTCTTTTATTTAGAACAGCCCTCATTCCCTTGGTTAAATTATTTTGCAATTTCATAATTGCTCTTTTGCTTGCCATGATTAATAATGGGAAGCAGTATCTTATGTGAGACAGCACAATTCCTTTAAACAATAGCTGTTTACCTGGTTTAGATAACACTTTTCTTAATTTGTATATTAAATTTACCTTTTTTGCTACTTCTTTTATTTATATAATCTACATGATCTATAAACTTAGGCTTATTATCAATAACTACATAGCGTAACACGTACATAACCGACATGACTGAACGAAATACCTAGGGAAACTGTTATTGTCAATCGTATTTATCTTGTCTACTTCTGTAGCGTGGGTGAGGGGTTGCTTTAAGTGTATTTTGTGAACCAAATGAATAAATTTCAAATTGTTTACCTTCTTCTCTAATAAACTGCAGCTTTTGAAATTACTTATCCTCATTGGTTATGCATAATACATTTGAATTTCTTCCAGCCTTGATATGTTTCATCCCTCCCCACAGTAAGTAGTGATCTACATCATCTGCTACACCTTCCGATCTTTGGATGATTGGATTATAGTTAAAATGCGAAAATTTGCTTTCACAAGAGAGGTGTTCTGTATGTATTTCTGCCTCCTGAATTCGAAAATGATACTCAAAACAACGTATCACCCAAAGTTTTGGCACAATCCGTATACTTTGCCAATATTAATATCACATATTGAAGTAGTTGGCTTCATATATATGTAACACGAATCATGTTGAAGTAGAATATAAGTTTAAAACAACAACATATTGAAATATGCACACAGTTAACAGATGCATACAGAGAATTTGGTACAAAACATGCATTAACCTCATTCATTCCATGCTTTCTTAGTTGTCGTGGCGTGCCACCTGCTACTCCTCGTATGGGACATTTCCGTGTGCTCACGGTGGAGCATCCAGCAGTAGTGGCACGTCATCCGAACACCCGAAGTTTCTTGGTATCGTCTTAACGCTCTTTCCTCGCATTCGGAAGGTTACCGGTTCGAATCCCCGTCCGGGCATCCAGATTTGGGTTTTCCATGGTTTCCCCAAATCACTCCAGGCGAATGCCGGGATGCTTCCTTTGAAAAGTCCATGGCCGAATTCCTTCCCGTTCCTTGTCCCCAGTCCCATCCTGCCTCTAATGACCTTAGACGACGAGGCGTAAAGCCCTAAGTTAAAAAAATACAGGTTGGAGAAATAGTTAGAAACAGTAGCCACACTTAGGTCACGCCTTGACAAACTGCCCAGTTTGAGGTAAAGAGATCTTGACCCTTGGAGCTCTTCTTTATCCTTTTTCAATCCCAGATAAAGGACTAAATTATTTAGGTCTGGCTGAGTGAACAGAAGAGGGTCTTATCTGTGCCTGCTTCAAACTCAATATCATCCGGCTCCTGCGCGGTGTCTATGTCATCATTGTTGTCCGCATCTAATGTCTGCGGGGGCTGTGGTGCAGGTATATCCGGGCCATGTGGAACAGGAGGAATCACTGAGCGAATGTTGTTCGGATACTCAATAGTCTTCTTTTTTCTCTTGTTGAAACCAGTTACCTTACAAGAGTAGAAATAGCAGTCGTCGGTACGATTCTGTTGCTCCCACCAGACCATAGGGATGCCAAATCGTAGTGACTTCTTTCCTGCCGCCCACCATCGTACATCTTCTATACAAACTACACATCGTTTATTGATGTCGTCTAGTTTCACTCCGAAATAGATATGGTAGACCTTTCTCACGAAATCAGTAATGTTTCTTTGGTCTTTTTTCACCACAAGTTCACCACACAAATATAACAAAAACTGTTAGGAGAACTTACACAGAATCGGATAGACACTGTACACAAACAAGTACTTCCTTCCACAAACACAACACAGTGAATGGCAGGCAGCGCCATTTGCAACGCGACAATTCGCTTGCCGCTAGGGACGTGAGATTCTAGCTTCATATAGTGTTTTCGTGTATTTTATAATATAAATACCGTACATTACATTATTATTAATTGCAAATGTATGTGATTTGTGAAAAAACTGTGATACGTTATTTAGAGTATGATTTTCGACTTCAGGAGGTCAAAATACGTAAAAAACACACGTTCGAAAAAAGTTTTTGTGTTCTTGCAATTTGTTGCACAGTGATATTAATTGTAATTTTTCAGTGGTTCGTGGGCCAGCGATGATATCATTAGTGATGGATGACGATTGTGGATACAGAAACAATGGAACATAACGCTCTGGCCTTGCATTCGGAAGGACGCCGGTTCCAATCCCCGCCCGGGCATCCAGATTTGGGTTTTCCATGGTTTTCCCAAATCACTCTAGGTGAATTCCGGGATGCTTCCTTCAAAAAGCCTTGGCTGTATTCCTTCCCGTTCCTTGTCTCCAGTTCCATCCCGCCTCAAATGACCTTACCCGTCGACGAGGCGTAAAGCCATAAGTGAAAAAACTGGAACCAAACATATTAAGCATCAAGCCTGATAATAAGGTAGGAAGTGGTTTCAAATCCCCGTCCGAACATTCACATTCAGTTTTCCGCAGTTTCACAAAATCACTGCGGGTGAATGCCGGGATGGTTGCTTCAAAACGCCATGGACGAATGTTTTTCCATTCCAAGTCTCATCCTCATATGCCCCTAATGTTCTCGATATCGACAAGGCGTAATGCCATAAGGGGGAAAATGATTTTCCTTTTTTACTTCTGATTTATACCTCATCAATGTCGAGGAAATTAGAGGTGGCGAAAGGATTCCGAAATAAGGAATGGGAAGGAATTCGGCCATGGCCCTTTTGAAGGAATCATTGCGACATTAGTCTGGAGTGATTCGGGGAAAGCATGGAAAATCCAAATCTGAAGGCCGGACGGTGATTCGAACCCACGACCTCCAGAATAGAAGACTTAAGTTCGGTTGAAAGAAATTAATAAAAAATAAAAATATGAATAAATAAAAAATTAAATATAAAGGTAACGTCACAGATTAAATCTGGAACCATGATATGCATCGCTTCAAATCACATCGGTAGTACATCAGCTTTACTAATTACAGTTTTTACACAATTCTATAGAATTATTTTGGCAAATTCTGTACTTCTTCACAACTTTCTGTATTAGAAATACACAATATAATAATAAAAAAAAGCATTGGCGTAAAGATAACCTTATACCATACATCGACTAACATTTCATTTGTTTCCGTAAATCTTATTGTCAAATACCAAACAAAATAAATATTAATATTTCATTAAAATTATAATTTCCTGCTAACAGTAATTTGCATTCGAACTTATATTTACCTAGATACATCTGAATACTTTTAACCATGGTTTTCGTAAATTTATTTCATTTTCAAAGTTTGGATATGGGTACTCATTATTTACTGTGGAAGATTCTCATTATTGCATTAATAATCCAATCTTTCTTTCATTTCGGAAAAAGCATGATCCTCAAAAGGTTGATGCGTATGTTGAACAATATGCTTATATTTCTTATATGCAATATAGACACTTACGGTCATCAATAACGGTTCTGACTCCCCATTCGCTCCAGCTGTAACTATTTCCTGACATATTTTTGTTTCGCGACTGCGCTTGTTGTGTGTGTGGTTTTCATTACTTTGCGCGGGATCCATATGATGAATGTTCGCTGTTTTGTGATCCAGCAGCTCACAACGGCCAGCCGTTTGTGAAAAATGGTTGCCAACCGCAAAAAAAGCGTAAATTTTGCCTCTACGTTTTAATGAAATATTGCCTATAATTCACAATGAGCGCACATTTAATACAAACCGCACAAATGAATAGAAATTCAATAGCTTATTTGAAGAGATGTGTGTGTTTTGTTAAATCATCGCTACAAGAAAAAAAATCTACTTTCGTTAACAAACTGTGTCCCATATAGAAGGTATACTGTATAAATCACCAGAAGAAGAGAGCGATAATGTTTGCGTTCTGTACAAAGCAATATAAAAATTTAACCGTTTGGAAATAAAATGGAGTAAAAGGTGCGTAACG
The DNA here is from genome assembly GCA_031002005.1 of Vandiemenella viatica. Lineage (NCBI taxonomy): Eukaryota > Metazoa > Arthropoda > Insecta > Orthoptera > Morabidae > Vandiemenella > Vandiemenella viatica. The sequence goes on from JARYHS010013631.1 coordinate 103,820,510, forward strand.
ATAAAAAAAATACTACGCTTGAATCAACGAAATTACATCTGGCTACGGTAACACGGAATACATTCTGGCGAAAAAAGACATTACTAAACAGGATTACTTTAAGAATCAGCAGATAATAATACCAGTTTATGCAAATATTGTGTATTGTCTAACACCATTCTCGTATCTTGTAGTAAGTTTGCCTTGCGTTTTGTCCTATCACTGTTAACCAACACGTAATTTATCTTCTCTACATGTAGCGAATATTGATTCATATTTCTTGGTAGCTAACGGAGTATAATCAATAATCTTCCTTTAATCTGATTTCCTACCCGAAAATGGACTGAATTGAATAATTTAATTGAAGTTAAAACTTTGCAGATGCTTTTTTGTATAAGCCTTTATATCCCTTCATACGCAACAGAAACCAATGAATGAGGCGTCATATTAAAGCTTATGGTCTCCACTTTAGTCACATCATATTTTAAGAAAGGAATTTTTCCGAATTCGACCCTTAAAGTGCAAAAATTTAAAAATTTCTAAAATGCAGTTTTTAGTATTACGAGTCATTTATCTACGTGGGTACCTATCTGAAATCGTTTAATGAAGTATCATTTTAATGATTAAGATCTCCGCTTTGGTGACATCATATATTAAGACAAGAATTTGTCATAATTCGATCCTTAAAGGGCAAAAATATAAATTTTTCTGCATCGCGTTTTTGTGTCACGAGCCATTTATCTCCCTTCATATCTAACCGATATAGATAAATGAGGTATCAAATTAAAGATTAAGGTCTCTGCCGTGGTTACATTATATTTTAAGAAAGGAATTTTTCGTAATTCGACCCTTAAAGGGCAAACATGACAATATTTCTAAAATGCGTTTTTTTTGTGTCGAGCCATTTACCTCCTTAGATATCTACCCGAAATCGATAAATGAAATAGGATTATGAAGAGTATCGTCTCAGATTTGGTGAAATCGTATATTAAGGAAAATTAAGGTCTCCGCTGCGGTCACATCATATTTCGAGAATGGATTTTTTTCTTGAATTTAAAACCTTAAAGGGCAAAAATATCAGTATTTCTGAAATTCGTTTTTTGTATCCAGAATCATTTATCTCCCTTGATAGTTAAAAAAATCGTGGAACTAGGTATCATTTTAAAGACTAGCATCTTCGTAAGGTCTTTGGTTGGTTACACCATATTTTAAGGAAGGAATTTTTCAAAATTTGACCCTTAAAGGGCAAAAGTAATAATATTTCTACAACGCATTTTATCTCCTTGATACCTAACCGAAATCGATAAATGAGGTATATTTTAAAATATTAAAGTATCCGCTTTGGTCTCATCATATTTTAAGAAAGAACTTTCTCCAAATTCAACACTTAAGGGGCAAAAATATCATCATTTCTAAATATTTTTTTTTTTTTACCTCGCTTGATGCCTAATCGAAATCGATAAATGAGGTATCATTTTATAAACCAAGGTGTCCGCTTTGTTTACACTATATTTTATAAAAGGAATTTTTTGGAATTCGACCCTTAATGGCAAAAATATCAATATTAATTCTAAATCTTTTTTTTTTATGAGTCATTTATTTTTTTCGGTACCTACCAGAAATCGATAAATGACATATCGTTTTAAAGATTAAGGTCTCCAATTAGGTAAAATCCTAAATTACGAAATAATTTTTCTGATTTTGATTCTTGAAGTGATTGCGCGTATTAAACCGTTCAGACCCAAGTCCATAGATTGCAGCAGTAGATATCACAGAGATGATTTAAAATCTGTTTTTTATACAATAAGTAGCTTTTCTGATATTTTTTTCTGTTTTATTTTGCTATAAAACTTCAATACAAAAATTTAATTCGCACAGCATCACACGTCACAGAGATTTGATATGCTGTGTGAATTTTGTTCAGGTTGGTTGTATTCTGTTAAGGTCAGTGACAGTTTGTCGTACATACAGTGTGTTTTAAATTTTCATAAATGTGTAATTTGTTTTAATGCGAACCTATTACACTAAACAAATAAATATTTTCTAAAAAAGGGCTCTTCTGCTTTTCATTATATTACAAGCATCCAACCTCACTATTCATCGTATTTTACTAGCGAAATTTTCGCACGAGTCGTCTAGTATATTTATAATTTTACATGTGTTAGTAATCCCAGATCAAATCCAATAAACAATCAGTGTACCGTTGAAAATCATTAAAAAGTAATTTTACTCCATCAACAAATAATCATCTTTACAATAAAACTGTTGGAGTACGCGGAAAAATAAGCACAACTACCAACTAAAATATTACACAATTAATCTTCTGCCATACTGCCCTATCAGTTGCTGCATGGTCTACAAAGCAGCACAATCATCCAATTTGATAGACCGAAAGAATTAGAGATTCTTCTGAAAAAAAAAAAAGGCTTTCATTACACTAGGATCAACGATCCTTCTCTGGGTTTCCAGCCGAGAAACTACGGACATTAATCACCATGGGCACAAATCCTTAAAGCGAGTTTAAGCTAATGCTCCATGTCCGAAAATCCTTGAATAACTTGCTAATTGCCGCAAAGTAAAATATGAAATATCACCCTCCAAGATGAAAACGGAAACACCTCCCTGTTTTCATATAGCGCCAGCGGTAGGTATCAGCCTAAGCACTCAGGAGGACCTAGCTTCGATTCCTGGTCAAGCCATCCAAGTTTCCATGATTACCGAAAACGATTCGATGATAATTTTTGAATGTTGAATTCACAGAGTCTGTGTTCGATTTCCTTCTCAATCCTTGTCAGTAAATCCACTCTGGCTCTTATGTTCCCATAAAGTCACAATAGAAAGAAACATACAATATAGAAGAGCAGTGGACTACAATGTGGTTTCAAACGATGTTAATAATATTAATTTTCTAAAAATCATGAACTGATTCTAGTGCCATACTACATGATAGTAGAGCTTAAAGCGTTGTATGAAGAGTAACTATTTGTAATCGCCGGTTTTCCCGGAGAATATGCTGGACAAGAATAAATATGTATACAAGGTCACAGAATCAGTTCTTCAAAACAAATCACACAATCAAAGTGAACTAATGTGTTAAAATTCTGTAACCGATAAAGAAGATAAAGTAGTAATGGTTCCATATAGCTACTGTATCGTTCTTGTTTAACGTTTTTTTTTTTTTTTTTTTGGATCATTTTTATTTCATTTATTCACAAATTCGGTATATTGTTGTAGTACGATTTTAAAAGTGTTTAAAATCATAAAATGATACATACTCATCTTATTTGTTCTGTATGTTTAAATTTATGTTTTTTTGTAGTAATTTGTAACGTGTTCCCTTTTAACGTATCAACGAAGAAGAAACGCACCTTCCAGCCAAGAACTGTGGAATTCTGCGAGGTAGAACTTTTCTTTCAAGGTCTCGAAGCGACGAAGAGATGGGGATAACTTGGCCAGTTCAAAATTCTGGTCTCTTTAAGCACATTGGTTTTTCTTCCAGTTACTTATTGTAGAACTGAGTGAATGAGTTGAAGGGACCGTTTTGGAAATTCAGCTTGCAAAAAAACTCCTCAGCTTCATAGAGGGCAGAAACGTGACTGTGTAAGTTCTCTTTCAATTAATACGTAATTACTACGGGTTGCTATTTATATTTCTGGCATTGGAAACAATAACTGTATCCAGGAGGCATCTGATCTTTCCATTGGAAACATTGACATTGTTGAACATGGCCTTATTCATAACAATGTGTCGTTTGAGCGCGATTTGTTGTTTACAGTAACTTTAATAATTCATCTCGGGCGAAAAATGGAATTAACTCGTGAACATTTTCGTGCGATTATTTTTCATAACTTTCGACGTGGATTATAAAGAGAATAGTGCATGGATGAACTTAATTCTTTATACGACGGTAAAGCATCTCATATAGCACGAATTCAATCGTAGCCGATGTTCGCTTCAAGACGAATTCCGTAAGGGTCGTCCAATATCGGTTGTTGTGCCAGAAAACATCGATGCTGTGCGTGAACTGATAAAGCAAGATAGTCATGTCACAAACCACGAGATTGTGTCATCTTTGGGCATTAGTATGACAAGCATCAATAAAATTATGTATGATCATTTGGCAGTAAAAAAGATTTGTTCGCGTTGGATCCCGCATAATCTGACAAACGCTCAAAAGGAAGCTCGTGTCGATTGGTGCAAGGAAAGGTTAAAAAAATCTGTTCAAAGTGAATCAAACACTGTATATAACATCTACATAGGTGACGAATCATGGATCTATGCATACGAGCCCGAAAAAAAAAACAGCAATCGACTGTATGGGTCTTCCAAGACGAGCCAAATCCGACAAAAGTTGTTCGCGGAAGAAGTACATCGAAGCAAATGGTTGCCTGTTTCTTCGGCATTACCGGTCACAGTGGCGTTACAGCAACGTAGGACGGTCGACTTTGAATATTATACGACCATATGTTTACCAGAAATCTTTGGAGAAATTCGGATATAGCCGAAGAAGAGGCGAATAATTCTTCGTCACAACAATGCAAGCTGTCACACATCGGCTCAAACAAAGGAAATTTTGATCAGTCAAAACATCGAATTGATGGGTCATCCGCCGTACAGCAATGATTTGGCATCGAATGACTTATTTTTATTCCCGCCCATCAAAAACAAATTACGTGGTCAAAGGTTTTCGACACTCGGAGAAACGGTTGAGACCCATGTTCTGGGGTTATCTCCATCGGAATGGAAAAAAGTGCTTCGAAAATTGGTTCTAACGCATACAAAAGTGTATTGATATTCACGGAGAATATTTTGAGAAACAATAAAAACCAATTTCGACAGTAAATATTTGTTTTTTCATTATTAGGCCAGAAATATAAATAGAAACCTTCATAACAGCTAGACATTCGTGTTATTGTGAAATAACTACAGCGCACCTACGAATATAACAGAATGGTTTGCTTTATATTTGCAGAACCTTGCATAGTCAGTGTCATCAATTCGATTATCTAGATCCCGCTGGATCGGGGCAGGTATAACAGTTTCCTATCTCCTTCTCTCCATCCACTGCTCTTCATCCATAACTGCATTCAACCTCAGGTACCATTTTGACATACCATTCTTCACTGAATCCAACAATACTTGTCTGGGTCTTCCTATTTTTGGCATGTTTTGAGCTACAGTTTCCACGTTCTCAATTAAGGTAATTTCCAGAATTATTGTTCCTACATAGTCTCTACCTTATAATATTCTTTTTTAAATACGTCTTACACTTAAAACCCCTTTAAGTAACGTCCATTGTTTACGCGGGCAGAAATGAGGGGGAGGGGGCGAGAGGAATCTCACTAGGGGGAGGGGTGAGGAAAATCTCACGACAACATTTATTTCAGATTGGCGCCCTACAAACAAAAGTTCAGCTAAGAAATGGTCTTCAAACTTAAGAAGTCGATCTCTCGTATTCACGTATTGAGTGGGGGGGGATCGTAACCTATCTCACGAGAGAGGGGCAAGGTCCAGATTTACGAAAAAAACTCACGTAATTAATGGACGCTCCCTCAGTCCCTTAAGGCACAGTAACACAGTAACACTAGCTTGTAGCTCTACATGGGATTCTACCCATAATAGTGGAACAAATATGAGCAACCCGATTATTGATCAGCATGGTATCAGAGGTAGTACTGCAGAATTACGATCACTTAAATGTGTAACAGAAATTTGACTTAATCGCAAAACATTAAAATTGATGCTAGATATTCGTTCGAATGAGGATTCTGAACTTGACAGCGTTTCGAAATCTTGTTTTACCCTCTCCCTTCTTGCGTCTCTCATGCTCAACACAAAGATGGCACTACACTTAAAATATTCTTATTACATTATAAAACTAATGACCGAGCGTCGTGGGTGAGTGGTTAACGTCCTGGCCTCGCATTCGGAAGGACGCCAGTTCGAATCCCCGTCCGGGCATTCAGATTTGGGTTTTCCGTGGTTTCCCCAAATCACTCCGGGCAAATGCCACGATGCTTCCTTCAAAAGGTCATAGCCGAATTCCTTCCCGTTCCTTTTTACCAGTCCCATCCCGCCTCTAATGACCTCGATGTCGACGAGGCGTAAAAAAAATAACGTACTGCGGAAGGGGAAGGAAAACCATGGTAATGGTCATGGATGGGTAATCTATTCATATGTGAGGGACTAGCCTAAGCCTGCCTGCAAGACCCGTGCGGTGTCTCATAGCTAAGCGTTGCATGATAGTTATTGGTACAGGTATTGAAGTTCACCTACTTTTATAGCAGTGACCGATGATGCGAAAACTTGAGTAGCCAGCATTGCGAATTGGCGAGCCTTTTGCACCAATGATCGCATAGCCTACACACGTGATTTAAAGACAGCCAATGTGTATAGAAGCTAGGATTTGGTGAGAAAGGAGCAGCTTGCTTGCACACTGAAAAGCTGCGAGGAGGCCTGTTGTGTGAGAAAGGTGATAGTGTGAAGACATATGATAGCTGTTGGCTGGCAGAGCATTTTTCTTTCCGGGCGATATGTTACTGAAAGCCTGTTGTCTCGGAAGACACAAGTGTGTGATTCAAAAATTCATTGCACGTAACGTTCTCAGTTATTGGAGCTGTACATTCTGTTTAGTACACAACAAAATAATTCCTCATATCTGAAACTGTGATTATTTTCTCCCCCAACAAGCATACATTAATTAGAGAAACGCTACACTAAATGTCAAATAGATTGTGCAGAGAAAGTGTGGGAATTCTGTAATGTATTAAATATCATCACAGCGGTTGGAGCAACAAAACATGATTTGAAAATAATATTATCTTTACCCGAAATGGACATCTGATAAGAAAATTATTTTATGTTATAACTTGTAGACACTTTTTATCGTGAACAGTTCACCATGGTAGATGTTTCATGAGCACAAGCGACAATTTCAGCGTATTATCCAGTTTAACTCTGGGTCAAGCTTCCCTATGCAATGATTGCTTATGTGAAGCCATATAGCACGTTGGGTGAGTGGTAACGTTCAGACCTGAAATTCGGGAGGTCACGGTTTCAATACCCGGTCCTGCCTAATCGATATCAGTTTCCTATAGTTTCCCCAGGTTATTCGAAGTGAATGCCGGGATAGATATTTTAAGAGGCCATGGTAGAATTCCTTCCCGTCCCATGCGCTCAGGCCTCTCTGGGCTCTAATGATGCGTAACAAACTGTAAAACCTGAAAAAGGAAAACTTTATCGGATATGCAGGCTCTAGCAAACATGAATGAAATAATCTACAAGGTAGTTTTTGGATTAGTTTCACATTATTTTATAGTTCTTTGATGTTGCAGTCATCATTTACTACAACTCCGCTTCTTGCACGATTTTAATTGTAATTACTAAGTAATATTTTAGCACGTCTAGACTGATGCTTCATTCCAATTTTTACTTTAAATTCTTTCGGTATTTGAGGAGCATTGCCAATCATTTCCCTTAATACCTATACCATTGCATGGCTAAAAATGAAAATTATGATGGTACACTCTTTCCACATACTACTCGCAGTCATTTGATCAAGCACCCGGCAATCGGGAGGACGCTGGTTTGAGTCCCCGTTGGGCCTTCCTGTTTCAATTTCCTTGTTTCCTGAAATCACTCTAGGCTAATACGAGGAGATACCTTACAGTGGATGTTTACCTAACTCTCTCCAGTCTATAATGATCTCAACATCGACAATCTGTATAAACCTAATTAAATAAGTGTAACCACTCTGCTTTCCACCTATCACTTACAATGACTCTCAATAAACCTTATTCATCACATGGATTATTGAGTGTGTCACACGATAATTTTCACCCGTAAGTCTAGATGTTCTCCTTTACTGGACTTCTGGCTGCTGTATTTGACACTCATGATGTGTGTCTCTTCCCTTTATACCATATTTAATCGAAGACCAGATTCCTTGCTTCTCTGCTACATTCTCCCAGTGACGTCAGGACTTTGACATATTTCCTTGCCATCTATCCAACGTATTCTGAAAAATTGAGCTTACTATCAAATAATTTGCCCATACATTCATTTAGAACGCCGACAAAACCTCTGGTATTACATGATTAGCCAATATATTTACGTTTATTATGTATACATATTTACGTTTAATGCCTTAAAAAAGAAATTATCACTGCAGAACATACAAAAACATTAGTGTTTCCTTTTTGTACGTAGTAAGCTGATTCCTTTTGCTGCTTCTATTCGTTCCGCACCAGCCTAGCTAGCTAGATATCCAGGTCAAATCTCTCCATGACAGCTCATAATCCTCTTTCGTTGTAATCCTATTATTCGGTATTATGCGATGTGCAAACAACCTAATTTCTGACTGAAAATCTCAGTATAATCATTCATTTGAATAATGGAAAGCATTGGTCCCAGTAAACTACCCTGTGGTACCTCGGTTTTAACTACCATTCCCCTTTTATTGCTTACCCCACGCCCACTTCTTGCTTACTATCTGATAAGAATTTTTCCTGTGAGCAAGAAACTTCCTATTTTAGCCAAAATGTTTAACGTTATTTACAACTACTCTATACAGTATAGATCAATCCACGTAAAGGAATGGATATATCTAACACTACTGTAACAACTTGTACTCGACTTATGAATTTCAACCAATTCTTCCTGGTTTAACACTTCGCAGAAACTAATAATCATAAGACAACTTATTGAGAAAATATTTAGATAATTATTTCTGATACTCAGTCTGAATAAAAATGATTATTTATAACGTTATCATGCATGACAGGCAACCTAATTTCCACATTCAATCCTAGAATCCCTAAATTTAAAATAATCCTTAAGCAAGGACCTTGAAGGCATTTTAAAAAACACTTTAACAATGTCTACGAAAAGATACTGTAAATTACGAAGTATGTTCAGTAAAATGAACTAACACCCCTAAACTAAACTTACATGTGCAAGTGTTCAATATGTCATTACATTATTCTGAAACGATGAACATTTACTATCAGACTGAGTCTGGTGGTTGAGCGGTAACGTTCGCGCCTGCATTCTAGTCGACGTGAGTTCGATCCAAGATCCATTGTCCTTGATTTCAGTTTTTTGTGGTTTCCAGCAATCACTATAGGTGAATGTAAGGAAGATTCTTTGTGAAGGATCTGGTCTATTTATTTCAGTTTGTCTTCCAGAATCCTGTCCTGACTCTAATTTCCCGATACCGCAGCAAAAAACTATTAGTCTAAAATCCCACTGCGTGATTTATACGTCCATCTGTTATTTGATTGAAATGCTATTTTTATGTTTATTTTTTAGTAACAGAATATGATTCAGCCGGGATGCCTATCAAAATATGGCCGCAATTATTTTTAAGTAAATTTTCAAAAAAAGTCATTCACTTGTTTTTTTTTTAATAAATTATAATTAACTAGTGATCGCCCAGCGATCGAAATTCGACCGTAATTCATTAAGTTGTTTAGTTTCTTTCATGAAAGAGTAATAATCTAGTAATTCACTGCATTACCTATGAAAATAAAACGATATACTCCACGCGTGACTGTATGCTAAATTTTAGCTTCTATTCTAACCATAGCAAATGTTGAAACGTATTTATCGATGGTTCATTTAGGCCGGAAAACTGCTTTAGCTTTATGAAACATGCGCATTTAAATGTATCTATCATAATAATTTCGTCATTTTGTGTGTTTTCTATTTAAATTTGGTCTATTATCATTTTGAATTTCACGCAAATAAGTATTCCTCATTTGTTGTCTCTCTCTCTTTCTAATGAAATTACTGAAATTAAAAAATCAAAAGACACTTAACCAATGTATAACATTTTAAATAATCAAATGACCATATAGTATCTGGCAGAATCGCTACATTCCTTTTCAAAGTATTCCTTTCATAACTTCAACATTAATCTCCACTTTAGCCGAGTCTTTCGTTTTACCAAGACCACAGAGTGTCTCAATGCGGGGAATTCACGCAATACCGTTGGCTCCGATCCTATTTCACGCGCACACACATGTTCCCAAATAAATTTTTTATTTTAATAATCTATTTGTAACATTTATTAACTATGCTTCTTATATTTTTGGGTGGGGTGGGACATTCTCCACCAGTGAAAAACCGTTACTGACCTGTTGAAATTTGGATTAACTGTTTCCTTATAGTGTCCTCTTCACGTTTAGCCCTCTCCTTTTCCAGAAAAGTCGCCACGAATTAAATTAAAAATGCCGAAATATGGGATGCTCCGCAACCGCGAAATGTTAGCAACACTGTAAAAATGACACAAAAATTATCGGTACAGGGATCATATCAACCTAAATGGGTTCGTTTTGTCATAGTGATCATGGTTAGGTTGAAATTCGACCTGGACCAAGAGTAAAAAGTTTACGGGAAATTCGTTCTGCGCAGCCCATGTCGCAAACCAGAGACAAACTGCGCATTTGTTTACAACTGAAGCAATCGATTATCTCTGACTGTTTATATCGATTCCAAGGTTTGTAAAATGTATTATATATAATTTTAGCTTTCTGTATTTCTTTAAGTTCCTCCGTTCGCCCAATATTCTGGCCGCTAGCCGCCCTATCTACCAGCCCTCGAAATGTTGCTTCTTGCTTTTATATAAGTTAAGAGATTAATTTAGACTTTTGTTTCACCAAAGAAGACAAAGTAAGGCCGCTAGCTGCGCCATCTACCAGCCATCTGAGCGAACTACGTAGGCGAGCGAGCGTTTTATTTTACTTAATGTAATGTATTTGTAACGCATATTACACATAGATTTTAGCTTCCTTCACTTCTTCTCCATATAATCTTTAACTATGCCAAATATCACACTTCTCCGTGCGCGCAATATTCTTAAAAATGTAACATAAGTTTTCACTTAGCGTATTAATTAATTAAATAATTTCAATGAGAGACACGTAAAGATCATAAAAAGTTTTGGTTGCCTATGCAAAAGTGGCCGCAAGTGAGAGTTGCCAGTTGTTAAACATACGTAAGAGGGCGGGAGAGTTAGTCTGTCCGACTGTGTGGTGTGCTAACTTTAACAGCTGGCAACCCATACTGGCGGCCACTTTTGCATAGGCAACCAAAACTTTTTATGATCTTTACGTGTCTCTCATTGAAATTAATTATAATTTATTAAAAAAAAAACAAGTGAATGACTTTCTTTTTGAAAATTTATTTAAACATAATTGCGGCCTTATTTTGATAGGCATCCCGGCAGAATCGTATTCTGTTACTAATAAATAAACATAAAAATAGAATTTCAATCAAATAACAGATGGATGTAGAAATCTTTCAGCCGGCTATTAAAACCTTTCACAAACAGCACCGGACTTAATTCTAAAAAAAAGTTTAGTAGTTGGAGAACGAGAAAGACATAAAACGCGGAAAAATTAGAAGTTTCAGATCTATTTCTGTAAAAGCAAATTGACTGATTAGAAACATCCGTAATATACACTGAAGAGCCGAAAAGTTTTTTTTTTTTTTTTTTTTTACTTATGGCTTTACGGCTCGTCAACGTCGAGGTCATTAGAGGCCCAAAGTCATGGGATAGAAATATGCAAATATCCAGACTGCGGTAGTACTACGGAGGAAACGTGTAAATGAACCGTCTAGTGACATGGTTTCAATTTGTACTCTCGTTAGACGTCTGAAAGATTTTTTGACGTGATTATAACCGAACTACACAAATTAACAAACATCGAACGTGAAATGATAGTTGGAATATCTGCGTGGGGCATTCCATTTTGGAAACAGTTCGTGAATTCAACGTTGCACGATCCAAAGCGTCATGAATGTGCTACGAAAATGTAATTTCCGCCACTACCTCCCACCATCGACGACTCAGTGGCCGACCACGTCTGCTTAATTACCGAGATTAGCGACGTCTGCGTCGAAGTGTCAGTGTTGACAGATAAAGACCAGCGACGCTGTCAGTGCGGACAGTGCATCGAACTTTGGTGCTGATAGGACATGGCAGCAGAAGACCGATGCGAGTGCCTCTGGCAACAAAACGCCATCTGCTGCAGCGCCTCTCCTGGACTATTTAATATACCTGTTAGTCCTTAGATGACTGGAAAAAAATCACGTATTCAGTTGAATCGTGATTCTGGATGGTTATTTATTTATTTCGTATGGCAGAAGAAATGCAAAACAAATAAAAAAAAAGAAATACAATGAATTACAATAACTAGAACTAAACATGGATGTTACTACAGACTGATGTACAACGATTGCAGCCATTCAATTGCTTCTGTGGTTGCTTCGTGAATATGATGTATTGTAATAATGAATCTCCTAAGAGGGCATTCCATTACGATGTGGTGAATGGTTTTCTGGTAGTTACCACTGTTACAAGAATGGTTCTATATCATTCCCCACTTGTACATCCAGTAGCTGCATCTACCGTGGCCTGTTCTCACTCCATTCAGTGCCGTCCAGGTTTTCTTAGGAAGGTTGAATCCAGGAAGCTGTCGAGTAGGGTCTTGGATTAACGCATATTTGTCAGGGTTGGAATTGATCCACTCAGCGCCCCATGCTTCGTCTCTGTTCAAGTTATTTTGGACCAGTTCTTGACCAAAATTCCATGTTGAATACATAGATTTTAGTATATTTGGAACTTTGTATGTGCAGTTCATGGTTGGTAAGAGTTGATAATAGAGTTCGAGTGTGGAGCAGACAGAAGTTGTCAGCAAGGCTCAGTGCAAACTGATTGTGGTTATGGTCTGAGTTTACATGGCATGTACTGGGCCCTCGGGTTGAACTGAACCGACCATTGTCTGGAAACGGTTATTCTCAGCTACTACGAGACCATTTGCAGACAGTCATGGCCTTCATCATCCAAACAACGATGGACTTTTCCAAGATGACAAAACCGCTCACGATAAGTTTGAGGAATATTATGGACAATTCCAGAGAATGATTTGCAACCTAGATCACTATACATGAATCCATTCGAACGTGTATGCGACATCATCAGAAGGTAATGTCATGCACAACTTCCTGCAGCGGCAACACATTGGCAATTATGAACGACTGGGTAAGTATGACTGAAAATTTCTTCCGAGAACTTCCGACGATTTTTCTAGTTAATAGCACGTCGGGTAGCTGCACTTTCCCCTGGCCAAAGGATGTCCCATTCGATATCGGGAGGTATCCCATGACTTGGTGCTTCAGTGTATTTATGATATTTTTTTAATTTTTTTATATTTTATTTATTTTTTTTATTTATTTTTTTGGCTTGTAGATTTACGCCTTGGTGACCCAATGTAATTAGAGGCGGGAAGGGACTGGGGACAAGGAACAGGAAGGAACTTGGCCATGGATTATTGAAGGAAGCATCCCGCCATTCGTTTGTAGTGATTTGGGGAAACCATGGAAACCCCAATTCTGGATGGCCGGGCGGGGATTGGAACCGGTGTCCTCCCGAATGCGAGGCCAGACCGTTAAACGCTCACCCAACACGCTCGGTATGTATGAAATGAATGAAGTATGAAAATTGTAGATTATAAATTATTGTTAAGTCTAAATTAAAGACCGAACAGTGCGTTGGATTAAATATGGAATTTAAGGGATTTGTTTATTTTTTAAGTATGTGGAAGAGTTTAAGGAAATAGCTATAGCGTTAGACATTGTATCAAATCGATACAGGAACCGTTAAAAAAAAAATCACAATAATTTCTGTTATGTGATGAATCTGCGGTCTTAGTAGGAGTAGTGAATAAATCATCTTCTTCTAATCTTCAGTGAGTTCTTCCCAACGGAGTAAGACTGTTCACGCATTCTTCAACTTGTTATGAAGCTATAGAAGAGGGGGGAGGAGGGATTTTATAAATTTTAATTTATTTAAAGAATTGATTTTCATATAGCAAGAATCTCATAGCTGCCAGATCGCAAGGAAACTGAAACTGATATTTATTTTATTCATTTGGCTTTTACACCGCTAAGCATATTTAAATTTACTATTAACATAAAATCACTGGAATATCAAACACAAAGCCTAGACTCTACAATTGGCCGATTTATCAAAGCAAACAATTGATTGAATTTACGTTAATGTGATTCGGGAATTACCTAACGAAATTAAATATTAAAAGATGACAAATATGCGCGATAACAAATATTAGAAATTAAAACATAAGTACATGTACATAAAATGAATCTCGGGCGCTGTTAAATTAAAGAAAACATTATGGAACTTGTGATATGCAAGGGACTCCACAACACATAACGTTAAACAAAAGATGGCAGCTAGCTCAGAATTGGATCTGCTTGATGAGCAGAGGTCTCCGTCTCAAGTCTCTAACGGGTCTGTTACAGTCTCAAGAACCAAATGATTCAAAACCAGGCGAGTGTACATCACCATCTCGTAGACGGCGTCACTGGTGGTTGTCGCACAGCCTATCTCTGTGCGATGTCGATACAGCGACTAAACGAGCAGCACCAGCCTCCGACCATAGGACACTTACTCTTCGACACCACCCGGGTCGAACCGTCACAGACCGATGCCAAGCCAGAAGTTCCATGCGCTCTTGGGAAAGATGGCCTCCTCCCTCTCGATGAAGAAACATGCCGGGGCAGAAAGAATATGCCCTGTTTTAAGTTATGAAAACCCCGAGGATACTTTTCATTGGCCGGATAAGCTTTCTAAAAATCACGTGGTGTCGCATCACACTCAGATTCGCGGCAATTTTGCGAGCGATCTCCCGAGCGTCAGTTTGGTGGGGGGTTGTGACCTTCACAGCCTCGCGTTCCAAGAACGGGGCGATGCACTCAACCTTGGGAGGATCTTAATGGGACAGGGTAGCCCATTTTTCCTGTGCTGTTTGGCGTGGTTCTGGCCGGGGAGGTGGACCGGCGGTATGCTTCCAGTGTTCGCCAAATGGCACCCAAACCCTTGCATTTTCACTCGACCATTTTCTTTGAGTCCTCCAACATAAATAACTTTGCATATTAATTTTACATTTAACAATGTGGGCTGCCCGAGATCAGTTTGATTAATCTATTCTAGGGCCTGAATAAAATTAATATTAAAATAATTGGAAATATATACAAATTGTAGTGTGACATAACAGCGTCCTGCTACAAACTTGAAGGTTTAGATGTCTCTACTGTCCTTTTATCGGAGCCTTGTGTTTTTATAGCAAAAATGTGATCCGAAACCCAACATTTTAATTAACTTACTCTGCCCCTCAATTTTACCTACTGGAAGGCATTGTGAGATTACAGTTGTTGACTTACTCAGACACAAGACAAGTGAATTAACTGAGAGCTTACTGGCGGTCTGAGGCGCCGTTTTCCCAGTCTGGTGTATCCTCTATTACGAGTATACGGCCACCGTGACAGGCAGCGGGTGCCACCGAATAGCCGCGGCTTGCACTCGTATTTCGCCCACCGGCCGAGAGCAAGGCAAACAGCAATCCATCACTGGCGGCTGGATCGGGTCGCCCGCCTGCCACCGATCAATGCTCGAAACGACAACGTCAAGGGCTCCGAACCGACACCAAACAACAACCCATTCGCGGCGAGGTTAGTTATTCACGACGTCGCTTTTAAAGTACCCATTCTCTCGCACACCGGTTTAATTTAGATAATGTTTCTGTCAAGTCGGAATTGTATGCAAAAGTGCTCCTACGTGGTTCGCGTTGTATGAACTTAATTATAACTGGAGCGAGTTAAATCCTGAACCTGTTTAACTTATTACTGGTTTAGACGACAAACCTTAAAGGGCCTGGACGAATATACTCATATAACAGAGAAAGGAGGGGTTAAATATATCTTGGAATCACCACGAAAATAAGATAAGAGAAATCAGCGCCAGAACCGATTCTTTTCTGTATTCATGTTTTCCGCGAGCGATTGGGGAATGGATTACTCTGACTGGAATAGCTTTCGATAAAGCTCTCCGGCTATCCTGATCTGGGTTTTCCATGGTTTTCCTAGGTCACTTTACGCGAATGCTGGGATGGTTCCTCACAATAGCCCATGGGCGCCTCCTGCCATATCCCGTGTATCCC
Source organism: Vandiemenella viatica (assembly GCA_031002005.1). Taxonomy (NCBI): domain Eukaryota; kingdom Metazoa; phylum Arthropoda; class Insecta; order Orthoptera; family Morabidae; genus Vandiemenella; species Vandiemenella viatica. The sequence continues at coordinate 103,836,511 of JARYHS010013631.1, forward strand.
TTCCAAACTATTACCCTTTCGGATAAGTGCAATGCACCCTCCGCCACACACTTTTAGTGAATCGCAGAGTAATAATAAAATAATTAACATATGCAATAAATAGGCAATGAGTTTTCCAACCAGTTTCATATAGTGAAAGATGGAACTAGTTAGGTTGAGACGTCAAATTTTTGGGATAGTTATCAGATTACCACGTACTAGTACTGAAAACGATAAAGGGATGGCGAGAATGTGTTTTCAGTTTATGTGAGTTTAACTACCATAGTCGTCTCGGGTGGTGAGAGGAGAAATTTTTACAGGGAACTATTCGACAACCAAAAGAAAAAAAGAGACGGAATGGTAGTTTATATTTTGAGACATCCAGGATTGATTAACTTGTTAGCGGAAGGAACAGTCGAAAGTAAGAACTGCAGAGGAAGACAGAGAGTAGAATATATGAAGCAGATTATTGAGGACGTGTGTTTTAAGGAGTATGTTGAGATGAAAGGGTTAGCACAAGATAGGAAGGGACGGAGGACTGCATGACAGCAAAAAATAAAATACCGGTTTGTCTGTTGAGAGCGGCAATGCATCGTCACGCTCGTAAAGCTTGCCGATACGACCTACGTAGGCGTACAACACAATCGGATGGTTTTGTCGTGACTCCAGGATCGAAAATGGATCTCACATCAGCCCGTGTACGCAATCGGACACTATCCTAGCAGATATCATCAGGAAACAAGCTACTAGACTTGCCGTAGCATCTGATACCCAAACAATTGTTATCGGCCTTAGATCTTTCTCACGAGGTATTCTCACTTTTCGAAAACCAAGTGGAGAAACTTTCACTACCAGTTCTCTCAGAACTAACCTCCCGCGCCAATCCGCTTTCCAACTATTCTCGGGGTTTTACCATTGGCCCGAACATTTCAGAACATTAGTACCATTAAACCGAGCGTGGTGGTGTAACGGATAGCGTTCTGGCCTCGCATTCGGGAGGATGGCGGTTCGAATCCCCGTCCGGGCATCCAGATTTGGGTTTTCCATGGTTTCCCCAAATCACTCCAGGTGAATGCCGGGATGCTTCCTTCAAAAGGCCATGGCCGAATTCCTTCCCATTCCTTGCCCCCATCCTTTCCCGTCTCTAAAGACCACGTTGTTAAAAAGGGACGTTAAACTGTTAAAAAAAAAAAAGTACCATTAAGACGAAGTTTACACCATTGGCTACATCACTCGCACAGCCTCTTGAGCGCATACAGCATTCTCCTACCAGTGAAGCTATCCTGATATGGAAAGTTAATTGAATACCGAGTTAATTGATTAAGACGCGACTGTGAGCTATGGTATATAATTTACGAGTAGAGAATGTTGAACAGCTTTTCTATGGCCAAAAATTCTGTCTCTTATCTTGTCAATTAAGGTAGATAAGCCCTGCAGAATTTTTTTATATGCAACATCATTGTGCTTAGAACTCATTTTATTGTTAACCCTCAATGTAAAAACTCACAGTTACATATTCCACATACACAAAAATGTCCCTTCATATTATTAACAGGCGGACTATCAATGAAGTCAAAATAAAAGTTATCGGACTACACAGAGCAGGCGTGAACAGTTAGGGAGCGTCCATAAATTATGTAGCTTCGTCTAGGGGTGGAGTTGAATAGAAGGCTACGCCGGGCTATGTGGGGAGGTGGGTGGGAGAAGGGTTCGGAGCCAAACCACGGAGCTTTTCATTCATACTATTTGTCACAGTCAACAACAGCCTGTGAATATTGATTTTAACTATATCCGAATCTAATTTACTATAGTCTCACAACTGAAAAAGTACAAAATGTTATCTGGAATCAATAGGAAACATACCTACGTGCAACGCCGGGGGGGGGGGGGGGGAGGTTCAGAGGAGACCAAAATGGGATTACGTAGTTTATGGATATAATATGGGGTAAGGTGAGGCTATTTGGATCAAAATAAGTAAATTGTTTTCTGCGCATCTTTCGCGCGCAGCCTGGACTTCATTTGCTGTGTTGTAGCATGTGTGCGATGTTGTAGAAGAAAGAACAAGAAGAGTTGAGTAAATATCTTCTACGAGTCTCACACCAGGTGTATTTGAAACATTTACGGTAAGTGGTATCTGTGTAGAAATCAAGCTGATGTAATTTCTAGTGCTTTAAATTTAAGAATATTTATATGAATAATTACGCCTATGCAATTGAATATCCAAATATTCAATTGCCTAGGCGTAATTATTCATATAAATATTATTTATCGCAATTGAGGAAATGGCCCACAACAACTAGATGTTTTTTTTTTTAAATTTATTTGGCCTTTAGCCATGATGGCCATTTAGCCATTACCAAGTGTACAGGCGTTTATTACATTGTTTTTCTATTACATCTGTTACATTTTGCTTATCGTAGCAGTAAATCTTAATATACATTGTCTCTGTAGGTTATCCGTATTTCATAGTACCTTACACACATTAAAGGCCAGAACTAGTACATTTACGTAATACGCTCCATAAGGTAGTAACTTTGTCTGGCACATACATACCTTAAAATTGACGATTTGATATTACATTATACACATTAAAGTATTGAGTTTGGCAAAAAATCGATTTACAAAGTTCATATATACATGAAATGTTAGGATATGTTACATCTGATTATACAGTTAATTATTGTTACTTTGTTTGGCATATACATAAATTAAAATAGTCCACCTGATATTACATTATATACATTAAAATATTAAGTTTAGCAAAATGTAATACAAATTAATAACAAAAACAAAACAAAAAATTATTTACAAAGACTTATATATACATGAAATGTTAGGATATGTTACACTTGATTATACAGTTAATTATTGTTACTTTGTTTGGCATATACATAAATTAAAATAGTCCACCTGATATTACATTATATACATTAAAATATTAGGTTTAGCAAAATGTAATACAAATTAATAACAAAAACAAAACAAAAAATTATTTACAAAGACTCATATATACATGAAATGTTAGGATATGTTACACTTGATTATACAGTTAATTATTGTTACAGTTCTCGTTTAATTTGCCGTAAAATGAGTACATGAAGAAGAAGATTTTAAATCTGTTTGTATTTAGTAAGTCTTCAACACTTGCCGGGAGTTGCTGTCCTGCTTGCACGAGGTGCTTAATGAGGTTGTCAGAAGCTTGTTTGTTAAATGGGCAACCAAAGAATATATGATTAGCGTCTTCAACGTGTCCGCACAGGCAGTATGGATCCTCTACCACACCGATTCTACATAAGTGCTTCTTGAGGCGGCAATGCCCGAATTTAAGCCGAAAAATTGTGATATATAGGCTTCTAGGACACCGGATGTTCTGAAACCATGGCCGTTTTGTAACTTCAGAATGTATCCTTGCGTAGTGTTTACCTTTCGTAGCAGATGTATATCTCCATTCTACGTCCCAATCTTTGTATAATTTTTCCTTTATTGTCACAATCAGGTCCGAAGTAGGTACCTTACGGTGTATAGTTTCCCCAGTCTCAGTTGCTTGTTTTGCCAGCTGGTCGGCTAATTCATTGCCCCTGCACCCATCATGGCCTCTCACCCAGGAAAGTACTACTAATTTATTACTTTGTTCCAGGTCTATGATTGATTTAATAATTTCGTATATGATCGGGTTGTTGCTTTGGTTTATGTGATGGTTTTTTAATGACGTTAAGGCAGAGAGTGAATCAGACAGTATGATAATGTTACTATCCGGTAAGCTCCCGGCATATCCAAGTGCTTCTAATATTGCTGTCAGTTCCGCTGTCATAATAGTGCATTCTTTAGGCAGTTGGAACGTGCCCTGTTCCATGCTATCAAGGTTGATGTATGCACAACCAGCATAAGTGTTGTTCTTAGACCCATCTGTATATATGATTCCAGCCGGAAGCCATTTGTTCAATTTTTCTAGGTGTGTCTGTTTGTAGGGGCTCTGTTGCGTTGTTTGACCAACAACTATAATTTCTTTACATGTATGCCATAATGGAGCCTCGTAACAGTATAGTTGTTCACTCTTGATGGCTTTATCGTATAGCGATTTGGTTTCCAGATAAGCTGAAGCTAGCGGTGGCAGTCATCTGTTTTTCCAATATCCTTTTGTTAGGCAGTCTATGGATAGGTTGTGTATGGAGTTATATAATTTACTGGTCGTCAACTGACTCTGTTTCAGTAAAAATTTTGAACTTAGGTAGGATCTACGTAGGTGCAGAGGAGGTTCCCCTGCTTCTGCGCATAGTGCATTTGTGGGCGTAGATTTCATTGCCCCTAGGCAGGTGCGTAGTACCATGTATTGTAGTACATCAAGCTTCGCTAAAGGCCGTTGGGAGGCTGCACCATAACAAATACACCCATAGTCAAAATGTGGACGGACTAGGGCTCTATATAGAGTTAGTGCTATTTGTGGACTTGCTCCCCACTTTAGTCCTGTTACTGCTCTTATAAGGTTGTTCCTTGAGCAGACTTTTTTTTCTATTTGTTTGATGTGTTCACACCATTTGAGTTTATTATCTATTATCAGGCCTAGATATTTCAAGCTATTCTTAACTGGGAGCTGGTATGGTCCAAGAGTCATACGGATCATTGGAGGAATCCTGTGTCGTGTAAATATGCAGACTGAGCTTTTATTTATTGAAATCTCCTGTCCATTGTCTGACAGCCATTGTACTAGTATACACATCGCTTCGTTTAATATGGCTTGGCATCTTTCGATGCTTGTGCCTATTGTATACAGGCAGATGTCGTCCGCATATTGAAGTATTATGACGGCAGGTGGCATTATTTTGTGTAGGTCAGTTGTGTATATATTAAAGAGTAACGGAGACAAAACTGATCCTTGAGGTATCCCTTGACTACATTTTCTTGGACCTAGAGTAACTGTTTTCCACTTGGCTACTAACCATCTATTTGTCATCATAGCTAGCAGCCTCGCTATAAAGGGGCCCGGCACGCCATTCTCTTTTAATGTTTTTCCAAGGTCGGTGGCAGAACTTTATCATAGGCAGATGTTAGGTCAGTGAAGATGGCAACCATGTATTTATTGTCTGTAAGGCACGATTGAATATCTGTAACAAGGTGTGCTAATATGTCATTCGTGCCTTTCCCTCTCCGAAAGCCGTATTGAGTATGCGGCAGCAATGCATTATGTTCGAACCACCATTCGAGTCTATGCTTTACCATTCTTTCGAGAATTTTGAACACACAAGATAAAAGGGATATGGGTCTATATGCTGCGGCACTTTCAGTAACCTTTCCTGGCTTTTTTATAATAATTATTCTGGCCGTCTTCAAAGGTGGTATCTCGCTTTTCTCAGCCCATATACGATTAATGAGTTCAAGAAGGTACGATTTCCCGTTGGCAGGGAGTAGGCGTAGCATGGGGTAGTGTATGTTATCCGGCCCAGGTGCTGATGATTTGCCAAAGGAGAGTGCTCTGCTGAGCTCTTCACTCCTGAACGGTTGACATAGGATGTGCTGTGTATTTTCCTGTACGTTTAGGGGTCGGGGATCCACATATGGTGGTGTTATGTTTTCTAATATCTCAGTCAGAATATTCAGTGGTGGTGTCCGCTCTGGCACCCTCGCCTCCCTTATATTTTTCAGCCTTCGTATTTTCATCCACACTTCTTTGGTCGGCGTGTTGAGACTCAGTTTTGAGCAGTAGTCTTCCCAGTTTTTCTTCTTCTTCTTTCTCAGAAGTTTTTTTGTTTTAGCACATGCCCTTTTGCATTCAATATAATTGCTCATTGTGAGGTGTTGCCTATAATTTTTGACAGCTTTCTTTCTTTCTTTTATTGCATCGTCACATTCCTGGTCCCACCATTCAACTGGTGTTGTGTTGATTACATAGTTTATGTTTTGGAATGCTGGAGCCTGCGGCTTTTTCAATGCAATCTATGAAGGCTTTATAATCATTTTGTATGTCGTCTGTGGGTTTGTAATGAGAAAATGCAGCTTCTGCTTCCTGTTGATATTTTTCCCAGTTGGCCCGCCTGATATTCCATTTATAATGCGAAAAGATAGTTTGCCCTATCCGCTTAGTGCAGGGGAGTTTCAGCAGAATCGGGTAATGATCCGAGCCCAGTGTATCTTCTATGATTTCCCATGTTAGGTGTGGGGCAATAGTCGCCGATGCTAATGATATGTCAACAGATGATTGTTGTTGTGATGGTCTATTGATTCGCGTTGCAGAGCCATCGTTTAGTACAACTAGTTCCTCCATTACTTCCAGAATTAGTCGCCCGTTATGATCGTCATATGTACTTCCCCATAAGGAATGATGGGCATTTAAGTCACCAAGGAGCAGAATTGGTTCTTCTAGGTGTCTTTTTAGTATCTCCAGCTCAGATCTTTTTAATGCTGGTTTGTTTGGTGACCTGTATACAGATACTACCGTCATATATTCGTCTTTAAAGAGAATCCGTGCTGCACATACTTCGAAAGAGAGGTTAGTAGGCGTAATGTTTACGGGCTGGAATGGGATTGATTTCTGTATCAAAAGGGCAGTGCCGCCATAACCATCCGCTCTGTCTGCTCGCACGATATTATAGTTTTGAAAGAGGAAAGATTCTCCTGGTTTCAACCAAGTTTCTGAGATCGCACTTACTGGGATTTTATGGGCCAGCATATATTGCATCAGACTTAATTTATTGGCTTTGATTGAGCGCGCATTCCATTGTAAGATTCCGAGTTCTTCCATAGCAATTGTTTCATTCGTTTGAGGATTGTTATGTGGTATGTTATTTTGGTGCATGGTATCTAAGCCTCCAGTAACGGGTATCGAATGCGTTCTTGTGTTCTCAGTTGAACCCATTGGTGAGTGTTTGTTGTATAAGCTGTTTGATACTTGGAGCGAATTGCAGTGGATCGATCTGTTGGTTACCGACATACTGGTTTAGGATATTCATTATGATTTCGATCATTTTGTATGTGAAGATATCAGCTGTACTTGCGCCTTGTACAGCGCTGTGAGGTTGGGTGGGTATGGGTTGTACGCAATTGGTTGTATATTCCTGTTGTTAGGGATCCAATAATTTTTATAAGATAGATCCCTAGAGTTGTTTCCTGCTCTGTAGTGCCTATTATGTCTTTCCGTTAAGGGGGATTCTGCCTGGTTAGAAGGCATTGGATTTATTTGCATGTTTGTTAACATGCCATGTGGGCTGGTGGCCAACTGTGTCGTCTGGGGAGGTGGTTCTTGGTGGAGTTGTTGATGTTGTTGTTGCGATGTCCCTACAGGCACTGTGGCAATATTTAAGTTATCCTGTATGGGGGTTCTTTGCTCGTAACTTGCCGAATTTACGACCGTGGTTGAGTGGTTGCGGCCGGTCTTGCTAGTACACCGGCATACGTACCGGCGTTGATCTTTCTAAGGGCTTGTTTATAGTCTAGGTTCTCGTACGCCATTAACTGTTTGATTCTTCTTTGTTTTTCATATTCAGGACATCTTTTTTCATTAGATGGGTGGCCACTATTACAATAGATACAAATGGGGTTGTTTTGGTTACAACAATCTTTGTCGTCGTGTGCACCAGCACAGAATACACATCTTTTTTTACTTCTGCATTGCTTGCTCAGGTGACCATAGCGCAGGCAGTTAAAGCATTGCATAACAGGTTTTATGTATGGTTCGACTGGACAGCGGACACCGTGTATGTAAACATAGTTGGGCCGTCTTTGCGATTTGAAAGTGATCAGGCAAACTGGAAGTGGGATTGTTGTAGGTTGACCGTTTGCTACCATTTTCTTAGCAAATCGTTTAACGTTTATCACCCTGTATTCACATCGCGCTACCGCTTTAATTTCATCTTCTGATAATTCTGTCATTACGTTTCTAATGATGCCTTGTTGTGTGGTGCACGAGTATGGGATATACGCCTGCAAACCGTTCTGCTTCCAGACTGAGCTTTGAATCATAGAATTGGCTGCTATTACCGATTTCACATCAATTTTGACACGGTTACGGCCTGCTGTAGTTATCTGTAATATTTGATTATTTGTATCACGGCAGAGGGAGTTAATGAGGCGACCTATAGCCATTGGATGCAGTCTACTGATGTTTTTATCGACACTTTCTACAATCACATAGTAGGGCCCTAGGTCATAGTTTTCATAGATCACTGGCGTTGCGCTATTTACCTGTTGATCATGGCTGACTGTTGTGGTTGTAGTCTGGTTTTGCTGTGTGTCACTAGCTGGTGACGTCTCCATACTGATGTCTGTAGGTTTCGGCTGTTCTGCTGTTCTTGGTACTTGTAGTTGCAGTTGTTGCTGATGTCTTCGATTGTTGGTGTGCTGGGGCGTTTCTGGGCTGCAGGTGGGGTCGTTTCTTCCTCTCCTACAAGTCGTAGTTCCTGTTGTCTCGTTTGGTCACTGGTAAGATTAGCAGCAAAAGATGGTACATTGACGGTTTCGAATGACGATTGTATAATGTTTCTCGTTTCCCTTCCATCTTCACTTGTGTTGTGAGGTAGGGATGGCACTTGACTGTCTAAGATATTTTCTGTTGCAATGTTCACGTTACCTCCATTATATAAAAGTATGTGCGGCGTCGGCTGTACCTGTTCGTAACCGCCTTCACCACACTGGCCACCATACATGGCGGCCAATGTCACTTAACACTTATATTAGTTGTTCCTTGATTATCTATTCACTTTTCTTGTCCACCACACGAAATTGAAAAACTGTTTATGTTGTTGGCACTTGCCGTCGAGTCAACCCGCGATCGCGCACACTACTTCCTCGTATCGGAGGCGATGTTACCCGTACGACGGTCTGCTCACGACTGAACTAGATGTTAATGAAGCCTTGCCAGGAATTTCCAGTGGATCTCTACAAACAATACCGGTGAAATAAACAAATATTCAATTGCATAGGCGTAATTATTCATATAAATATTATTTATCGCAATTCAGGAAATGGCCCACAACAACCAGATGAAATTTAAGATTTGACGTGGAGAAAGATAGCTAATTTGTGCATATTTTCTTAATGTACTGTAGGCTTCAAGTACTGCTTAAGAGTTCTGTATGACTACTAGGTGCATTTATTGCCTTTTTACCGAACTATTAGAACTCAACTAAATTTGCTCATGTTGGGCTATTTGAACCATTTTCGACGGGGCTATTTGAATCAGAAAGAAATAATAATTTGTTTGCGTTTGTATTGCATATTTATTTTTGAGATTTACACGCAGGCGATTTAAGTTTTTATTTTATCTTTTCAGATGTTAAAAATATATAAAACCAAATTTATTTGCAGAGGTCGAGCAAAGAATTACGCAAGCAAAAAATTTGTGTACTTAGTGGTCATTTAAGTGCATTTCAATGTTCCATATACAACTCTATAGAGAATAGTTCAAGAAACTCATGTTCACGGGTGATTCATGAAAGATAACAATAATGTATAGATCAAAACAATTAGGAAGTCTATTTATCAATCCAAAATTTTGTTTCCAGATCAAGAAACCAATCTGGTGGAAAGGCTTAAAAGTCTTTCTAGAAGTGGTTTTGGTACTTCGCCTATTAGTGTGAGAAGGGCAGTGTACTACTACACAAAGCTAAAGAGCATGAACTCTCCATAGAGTGGTGAAACAAAGATGTCTGGATAAGATTGGTTTTCTTTTTTGTGGCCAAGCATAGAAGATCCATTTCCTTGAGAAAAGCCGAAGATCTTTCGAAAGCTCAACAAAGAGGTATTGGGCATTTTCTACGACCTCTTGAAGGGTTAAAAATTCAAGACGAACGTCAGAGTATTTATAACGTTGAGGAAAGTAGTTCATGGAAGGGAACAGATTACCATCACCACAAGCTGGCACTCGATTTCAGGCACAAGGGTGTGGGAAGATTTTCTTTTTTAGGTAAGGGTGTCAGGGATTGGAATGAGTTACCAAGGGAAATAATGAATAGCTTACCGAAAACGTTAAAAGAATTTAAAGATAAAATTTGTAGAGGGCAAATGTAGGTGGGTACAGGATAGGAGGAAGTTGGGTGTGTATGGAAATTGCCACCGGAGCCTGTGCTCCATTGCAATTAAAATTAAATTTAAAAAATATTAAAGTTGATTTTTAATGAACAACAGGCCCTTGAAAGTGGTTAGTGAAAAGGAAAAGCGAGAAGTTACATCACTGACAGATCTACATCGAGGGAGAAATGTAACAGCAGTTGTCTCCTGCAGTGCCATTCGAATATTTATTCCCCCATTCATTATTTTCAAAGAGAAAAGAAAGAGGGTATAATAGAAGCATGGAATGCCTCTTGGCAGTCACGTTGAAATGTTTAAAACTTTTTTAATGACTATTAAAGACTTTATAAGCCTAATACACGCTCTATGAAGCAGCAAATTATGTGATCCATATAGTCCGACACTTTTTAAAATTTCATTCTTATACAGTGTTTTACTAAATTATTTTTTCTGATAAATGCTAATGCTATTAAGTTTTCTCGTGGTTTATTAGTCGGACAAGATTCAGAGCTAAATTTCTGTATTATAGTATGTCTGATAACATTCACTGGTTAGACGGTATAAGGGTTGAATCTTGAAATGGTCCAAATAGCCCCACCTTACCCTACACGCACACACACTGACGTAACACAAAGCTCTTCTCCTCTACGAAACCAACAACACAATGCTGCCACCTTAAATGTACTATTACCACCTTAATATTGCCAACTTATTGTAGCCCAAAGTAGTCTACGCACACTGTTCAGCTGTGGAACATCATATTAAAAAAAAGAAATGGAGAAAAGTATTACTACAAAGATTTTACACGACCTAATTAACCAAATGATTGGTGGGAAGTGGGAATGTCACACTGAAAACCAAAAAAGTTTACAATAGGACTTACACATTCACTGTTTATATAAAATCACACTTACTCCCTAAAGCATGATTTATCGAAAGGTCATGGATGCGAAATCTCCGCAACTACATTCACCTGTCATCCAAAAGTTGATTTATGCCTTAGTTGTTGACGCCTGTCTATTTCTGCCAATTCGCTGAGATCCATCACGAGGTGATTATTCGTATCCAGCCCCAATCTAGTTAAGATATTATCTGCTCTCGTTCGTTGTGGCAAAAGACTTGCGTGTTCTCTTTCCTCACTTCCTCCCAAAGTTGGTTATCCACTTCACTGTCTTTGTTTCCGGGAGAAAATATACGCCCCCGACTAACACGCATCGTATTTTACACACGCAAATTGTTTTTAAAATCCTTATTGTTGAATAGAAATAACAATGTAATGAAAATCAATACAAGTATTATTCTATGAAATAATGGGCTTAACTATAATAAACAGTTGTAAAACGAAAAATGTTATTCAGTTTCTATAATCACTCACATTTTGCTCGTAGTAATAAACTTTCTCCACTTGTCTCAATATCATCAACTTTATTACCATAAGCTGTTAACATTTTTTAAGGATGATTCTAAAACTACTGTAAACATCATAAGCTGTTAAAATTTTTTTATGGATGATTCTAAAACTACTGTAAACAGCCTTAGCGGAATTTTTATTCTTCTGATGCTTATCCATTGACGAAAATCTAAGGCTAAAATTTCATTTTTTTCTGTATTTTTCCATGTACTATAAGAATTCCAGCTGGTACTAATTGTGCCTTGGCCTTCATCATTTCTTTCAGGTGGTTGAGTACTATTCGTTCTCATTCGAATATTCAGTTTTTCTCCTTTTTTACAGAGGTTACTGACTACCAGTCACTGGCAGCTAGGCTTTCCTTTCTTAGAAAAAAAGTCTATTTACACATTTGAATGTGTTAGATAGTATGCACCGAGCGTGGAGGGTGAGTGATTAACGTTCTGGCCTCGCATTCGGGAGGACGCCGGTTCGAACCCCCGTCCGCGCATCCAGATTTGGGTTTTCCTGGTTTTCCCAAATCACTCCAGGCGAATGCCGGGATGCTTCCTTCAAAAAGGCCATGGCTGGATTCCTTCCCGTTCATTATTCCCAGTCCCATCCCGCCTCTAATGACCTCGACGTCGACGAGGTGTAAAGCCATAAGTATAAAAAAAGATAGTATTCCGAGCATGCACACTCAGGACGGAATGAAAAATTAACAATTGACCACAACAATTGGCGTCTTAAAACCCTCATATGTGTAGTTTATTACAGACAACCAATAATTTTAGATTTGATAAAGTTTATAGAATGATATGCAGAAGACAGGCATTACGGATAAAGCCAAAGTTTCCGCGGCAAAGAAAGAAGCAACGACGGACTTTCTGAATAAGAAATTTTGTCTCAATCTCTGAGCCACTCTGATATAGATTCTGAACGGATTATCTTTGATACTCGATTCCTGCTCCTGATCCGGAGAGACCAATTCGGCTTCGGGATGGGAGACGAGGATTTAGCTACCCCTCGCCTGAGGTGAGACACTTCAGCACCACGAAGGGACTCAACAGTCCCAACCGTAGCAGCTTCAGCTCTGTGCCAGCCAACGACATACTTGTACTCCCGCTTTGGCCCCGAGCCTTCATGGCAACAAGGCTCAGTGCGGCCATCATCGTACCAGCCAGAAATGCAGACACATTGCCGGACAGCACAGCGTCGTATTATGCGTCCCAACGATAAACACACACCGAAAGTGGTGGATCAGCAGTTATCGTTCTGGCCTCGCATTCGGGAGGACGGCGGTTCGAGCATCCAGATATGGTTTTTCTATGATTTCCCCATATCACTCCTTCAAAAGGGCCATGGCTGAATTCCTTCCCGTTCCTTGACCCCAGTCCCATCCCGCCTCTAATGACCTTGGCGATGACGAGGCGTAAAGCCATAAAAAAAAATATCAACACACATATTCCTAAAATGGTAAAGAACAAATTAAATTTATTGAAACAATCGTGCGTGTTTCTTAAAAAGCCAGTTATACCCAATAAGGAACTGAGATAGGATTTCATGTTGACTGAACTGTCTAATCGCAGCTTATGAAGTTTGTTAAAAAAATAAGTAGATTTTTTTTCTTAAAAAATCTTTGTATACTAAGTGATCAAAATTTTGCACTTCAAATTACTGATCTTCAGATACAACAATCCTGTTCCACCGATTTTCCAATCTGCGAGCACTTTTCGAACTCAATTTTAGGTATGGCTGTAAGCTCCTTCAATGATTCTTTCTTTCTTCAATGTTAGCAAAACTTCGTCCTTTCATGATTCTTTTCACTTTTGGGAACAGGAAGAGGCCATTTCAAGTAATCGGAGGGCCGTACGGTGTTGTTATTGGCCCAAGATTAACGAAAATACCGTGAAGTGTGAACAGTTGCCTAATCGTGGTGAAACTAACCTTTAATGTTCTTTAATATTTTTTATATATCCATAGTCAATTAAATATCTTGAATAAATGAACAAGATTTACTTTTAATGAAGGTTTGCTGTCTTAGTTATTCTTTTTTGTCAGTCGGTTATCATCCATTTTATGTACATGTGTCCACAAACCAGTAGTCTCCTTTTTCTTGTTGTTGCTGTAATATTTTCTGTGTTCTGGGATATTTCATTACAACAACTCCATTTATTATTTAATTATTTCAGTAGCTGATCTTCAGTAAACGAAGATGACACCTAAAAGTAAATATTCAATTTATCATTATAAGTATATTACAAAAAGTGATATCACAGGTACGGTGCAGTAAAAAGTTGAAAATCAATTAGAATTTCTTCATGATATTCACTACCAAACGTACTGGAAATGATTTAACGCTGTTTTTATGCGCTAGAGTCAGACATAATATGTTATCGTTGTTTACGGTCGAAAACAGTTTTTAGGAGCATGTAGCTTGGTAACGTTTTGTGTTTGCCCGGTGGCGCGATAACAGATAGACAGGTACAGTCGATTGTGCGTCCTGTTCCAAAAATGTTTTAGTGATGTGGATCGCACAACTCCAGGACGTTGTTATTGCCGCGGTACACAGTGAACGCCAAACATCATTATCATCCGCAATGAGACCCGCAAAGGTCACAATTCATTGCCAAGTCATCGCTCGATATGTACAACTTGATTTTTATTCTGCCTTTTTTATCTATGCTGGCACTGTAGCATAATAATTAAAGTTTTCTGGATCCCCGAATCACTTGCCATCTCCTATCATGTCCCACATCTAAGTCACTGCGTGAAAATTTTATGCAGTTTTTTTTTTCTCCTACTATTGAAGTGATCACAAGAAATATGGGATCCTATATTGATCACTCATTCATAATATTGTATGTTCAAAAGTATTTATTGATTTCGTCCTCCCCGATTAGCATGAAACGAATTCGAAATTTGAATAACTGTAGTAGAATTCCACTGATGTTTCACATTTAGCAGTTGACCTGTAATTTCGGGTATGAATTTAATTTCTAGTCAATAAGGGCTATGCAAATAGTAACAGCTACTGTTTAATTATCTCCATTTGATAACTGTGTATCTAATTTAATAATTAAATTGAATTTCATATTGGTTAAAAAGAGATAAACAAATATCAGAGGAACAACCGCCATGTCGGTTAGACACATGAGGTATTGACCTTATATGACAACAGCACACTAAAATTAAACTGCCATGTTATATAGCGAACCTCTGTAACAAATTGATGTCTATTAGTTACTTCATGAATATTAAACATTAGATATGAAATACTAGACTGGAAATCTGTGCGTTGTTTACGATCGCAGATTTTCTTAGTATATTTCTTGAAATTTTAGTATAAAAAATGGAAACTAATGCAGCTAACAGTTGATTCGTGAGCTAACCCACCTTAAAAGCAATTCATGGGGGAAAGTGATTAGATCCAGTGTTGTTGTATGCCATTTTTTCGCAGTTGCTCAGTAAATAAAATGATAAAATAACTGTTTTTGTAGCTTAATGCCGTACGCAATTTTTTACGCAATTTCATAACTGGCGCTGTCAACGCACCACCAACTTGTACATTAGGAAACCAAGATGGCCACCGTAAACAGGTGAGTAGTAATATACGCAATGTTTACATCCAGTATGCATCAGCAAAGACAAATGGCTTTAGCGGATACATGCTTTGGAGAAAAAGCAGAGATGTGTGGTTACGAACCTGGAAACCAGTAATGTAAATAGCAACTTGTAAATAATCAGAAAATGTTTCAATTTAGAATTTGGTTAAACATCATGGTATAAGTTTGTAACACTGAATGTAAAATTTTAAAATAGATTCGTCGCTGATGATGCCTCGATGAGAGGCGAAACGCGTACGGCATTAAAGCTATAAAATAGTTGCATTGGCGTTATTTTATCATTTAATTTAATTTAAGAAAGTGATTAGATTTCTTTTAAGGAGAGTAGACGCAAAATTACGTGTTTGTACGGTATATTGCTGTATATTTACTAGTTTAAGCTGATTACTTTCAATTCAGAGATTCTAGCACTAATTATAAACTAGATTAAACACCCGACAAAAATTACAGGTAGGTAGGTAGTAGTAGTAGTAGAAGTAGTAGTAGGAATTTGTTCTGGATGAGCTTGGACGAAAAATTGATGATAACCTAATATTTGATATTTTTTTTGACGTGAGTGAACTTTTCATTTATTATATTCTCGGAGTATTAAACTAGGATGTTTCTAAATAACTGCACTTGGTTTTAAATGAAGGAAATGTTTATTGTTATGAAAAGTTTCTAAGTAAAATATAATGTACTCATCGAGTAACAATTGTTTATTTGATTGATATATCTCGTGATTACCTACATTTCTTGTAAATTATCCCAGATTTTTAGTGAAATTCCATTTTCCTTAAATCTAAAAATTCTTTGATTATGTTGTGACCTGGTTATAGTAACTGCTGAAGAAAATATTATGTAGCCATTAGGTGCTCTTCTGCTTATATGAACTTATGCATCTAGCCGTCGAAAATAAACAAAAAGCAACTTATAAATTTTAGCGAATGACACATTGTACTTTTTTAATTTCATCATCCCATTATAATAGTTTATCTCTGCCATTCGTATTTTTGTGTACTTACTTCCACAGCCTTTATACTGACATTATAGTTGCACTTCCGTTTAACAATGCAAGTGCAAATAAAATGGAATGCACCTATTTATTTTAAATTTCCACTTCCTTTAAACAATATAATTGCAAATGATATGAAATACAGTTGTTTACTTGAAATTTCATGGATAGCCAAGCAGCGCTGTAGCGGGGACCAGTGTAAATAAAACTTCGCGAATCATCGTCTCACCGAATGTTGCCGATCTATTCAGGTTTCCGGGCAGAACACAATTTTTATATATAAAGATGAATGTATGTTAGTTTGTTTGTTCTTCATACAAATCCACAGTTTTCATCCGATCTCGATGAAACTTTTCACACTTATCATTTGAAATAAGGAGAAAAATACTGTCTACATTTCGTTGAAAAATTTCTGTATAAACAACACATGTTGCCTCATAAATTCGAAATACTACTGAACGGCGATAGACAGACGCGTTGGATGTGGAGGTTTATGTACTGTTTTTCCGTATAGCGGTCAGGCAGCTCAGTGGTTAGAGCACTTGCTTACTAATGTTTGGGTCGTGGTCTCCAGTTCAAATCTCTGTGAAGGCTAAGGTTTTTAAAAATTGTTTTTGATCGTAAGAGTCACGCCTGGGCCTTAGGTTATTCGGATTGAATGTTAAACTGTAGATATTAGAAAGTTAGGGGTGCAATGCGAGGCAAATCGTAGGTAGTATTGTAATGCTGTAGATGTACACTTTTTTACGTTATAATAATCCCTCAGGTGTTGTTCGCAGTCAGTGTGTGTGTGTGTGTGTGTGTGTGTGTGTGTGTGAACCGCAGTAATAATATTATAAATACGGATGTAAGTCTCCGTCTTATTGTTATGTTTTGAAGACTAAATTGCTATATCGATATTGATGGAATTTGATAAGAAAATCTGTATGAAGGGCACAGGACATTTTTTCCAGTATGATTAATAGTTGTAGTCACGAAATTTTGAGACCTTATCCAATGGTGACAGAAATATGTTGGAAATTGATTATCTTCAAGAGACAGGTTCGACGGTAGAATGATAAAGTGATAGCTTTCCTGTCATATTATGCTGACTCGATATTGTTTGGGACCAATCCTTGGTTACAAACAACTTTCTATATTTAATTGTGGCAAAAAAATTCTTAATCCACGCGTTCGAAGTCGCGGGTACGAGCTAGTTATTTGTATTAACATACGACGCGAGAATTACGAGTGAAGTAAACCGAATGAGCAAGACAACTTATTAATATATCAAGTTTCCTTTACAAGCGTAATGAACTGTGTCTAGTATTACTTTAATTTTTTTCGTAATCTGTAAAATCCAATATATATTTATTTATTCAGTGTGCAATGTTTTTTTTTTTTTTTTTTTTTTTTTTTTTTTTTTTTTTTTTTTTTTTTTTTACCTAGAGTAATTTCTCTACGGGGGCAAATTCTGTGAAAGTTATAAAATTTGCTCAGTAGCCAACAGATAACCTAATAAATTGGCTCCCTGCCAACCGATCTACTCAAACGGTATTCTGTCTCTAAGTGACGGTAGGATTACTGGGTTAGGTTAGTGGTAGCCACGACAGAGGAGCATGCACCGCAAATCGATACTCTGTCAAATTGGTCTCCCAATCAATAATGAATACGCCCTTTCTTTCAATCAATGATCTCGACAACAACACGTATTTAATGTTTTCCTTGCAGATAATATAGTAATTATATCCCTCTTAATAATGATTCTTATAACTATAAACAGACTAAAAGCGTCTAATTTACTTTCCTTACCAACTAAAGACTAAATTTATGTTTGAAATATTATCATAGTTTTAAAAAATATGTTTTTGGCTTTTTTTTGGTTGAAGTTTAAAATTAAGAGAATTGAAAAAAAAAAGTTTTCAATCCAGTGTGTATCATTGTGACATAGCTACGTGTGCTTCCAGCTGTTCCATCGGCGAGTGGAGCAGAGTGGTGGTAACTAGACTTGGCGGGCTAGTTAGCTATTTCATTAGACACGCGCCAGGCTGGCGGGGTGCGGTATGGCACGCGGTGGAAGCCCAAATTGCCAAACCAGGCCGCAGGATCCACTGCCGCTAATATCGCCACCGGAACGTTAATGGCGCATTTCAAACGAGCCTACCGACTGTCCGGGATAAACAACCACGATTTGACCTGTGGAGGCTGCGCTGCGAATTAGTGGCAAACTTAAACCTCGTCCTCTATAGTAACTACTGTGCTTGTCGAATAATCAGACGGCAATTTCATGCAATTATTGTTTCTCCAGCTCAACAGTAAGCCTATCCATTCACCAATTTTTTTATTTTTTTTATGACTATACGCATCGGCGACGACGAGGTTATTAGAGGAGGGGTGGGACTAGGGACAAGGAACGGGAAGGAATTTGGCTATGGCGTTTTGGAAGTAAGCATTCCAGCATTCGCATGAAGTGATTTGAAGAAACCATGGAAAACACAAATCTGGTCGCTCTGACGGGGATTAGAAATGGCGTCTCTCCGAATGCGAAGCCAGAGCGTTAACCGCTCACCTATCACGCTCTGTCAGGCTAAACTCTTGGTCCCCTTTATTCAGTAGGTTTACCGGGTAAGGTTAGGTAAGCAGAAAATGAACTGGGAACCCTACCTCCAATACCAGCCTATGTATACCAGCGTCGGGAGAGTGTAACCAACCTTCAAGTTGAATACCAAGCTTAGCTTAGTGCAGCAATATTACAAATATGGTCAAAAGCAAGTTTTAGGGGTATTTAAATAAGTAGATGATAACTACACGGAAAACATAACAGCGCTGCAGAAGGAAACAGGTATAGCCGAACAGGCATAACAAAAAAGTCGAATCTTGCGTGATTACGCTCTCGTCCGCTAATGATCCTATCCGATATGGATGTGTTAAGTCAGACGGGAGTCTTGATGGAAGATAGATCAATGCTTGACATTTGACAATGCACTATGGTAAGACAAATAGACTGTATGTATGGGAATTAAGATTCAGAGATTGTAATGTTTAAAGGGCTTTGAAATACTTGAACATTATCGCCAGTGCACAACAGTCAGTGTTAAAATTCATTAAAATTGATGCCACCGTGCATAGTAGTTAAAGTTACGATGACATGGATTCATGCTGTCAGTCCCTGCAGAGTATCTCAAGAAATCCATTGTGTGAAATTGACAGGATGTATACGTTGTATGAAACCCATTCACTCATTCATCATCTATGTACCTGTTGCTAACCAACAATATGTAGTGACTATTAAATTTTTATGTTTCTACTAGCTGCATCCCAAGAATAATCGGAACAGAAATTTCCGAAAAAAATATTCCGATGTTGGTGAGAGTTTAGCAATAATATGGAAACTGTAACGTTCCAGCCCCACCTGCTTTAATAATTATCTAAGATACTCTGTTTATTAACTATCGGGTTCCCCTTTTACCGAAGTTTGACTGCATTCACTTTCAGCAACAGCAAAGTAGTAGAGGACGGGATAAATTACAAAAGAAAAATATACTGAGTTTATAAATGATGAACCACCCTATTCAAAGCAAAGTCTGTTATATTCAAGGAAATTGGATACAAAGATCGACATTAGACATTCCAACATGTGATTCAATTAATTAAGTTGATATAAATCGTTCTTAAACCAACAGTTATACACTTAAATCCTTTTTTTTTTGTTATCGCAATTACTCTTCGCCACACTTGCACTTTAGCAAGATGGTAGAAATCATCCAAACAGATACTCCAAATTCTTACGATTTATCTTCACGTAGTGAGTTTCTTTTGCCAATCACCGTAGCAAGAGTGGGCATGAGTACAGAACATGAGAGTGAAAAATGGACTTACATCATGCTAGGCAGGCAGTCACAGAAATAGTTCACGTTGAACAAAATTGAGCAACTGAGGACCGTATTGTATTCCGGTGGGCCTTAAATATCCTTTGGATAACTGTAATTTGGATTTTCTGATGTCCTTTTGGGAGGAGCACTGCCAACATTGACTTCCTAACCTTCCAATTGTCATCTGTATTATGTCTGCCAATTTGGAGAAAACACAGGCTGCCACAGATAATACCCCTCACAAAATAAGGCTTTTTGGTGTTCGTGGGGTAGTACCATGGCGCGCAACTCTGCGCGCCAATGTCTAGGCGGGACCAGGGTGAATGACCTATAGGCTCAACCTTGGCGATAATGGTAGCCACAGCCGCCTCCTGAAATTTCTAAATAAAATCTATTACCTGCCTCACTCTCGCTACCGCAATTTAAAATTCTTGATTCTATATCTTACTAACTACTTAACCCTATCTCTTAGACTTCCTACTTATAATTTTTAACACTTTTACCCCATGTACCTGTCTTGTGAAATCACAAAATGTAACAATTAAAGTAGTTTAAATTAATTAATATCAAAATTTTGCGTTTACATACAGTAAATATTAATTAAGTCTACTACTTAGCAAGTTGTACTTACCTTGTTAGCTAAGTAACTAAAAGAAGTAATTTAAGATCTGTTGAATATCAGCCTTTGATACGATTTTCAAGGCTCTTTCCCATTATAGATGGTGGAGGATTTCTTCATTCAACAATGCCTTCAAAGTTTAGTGTCATTAAAATATGTTAAATAAGTCGTTACGCAAGCAGTAACTGGTGTACTCGTCGTTAATTGTTCAAGAACACCGCCCGCTATAGATTCCGCTTAGCATGCCCGGTAGTCAGTCGTTGCGTACGTCGAGTCCCTGGGCAGCACTTGATAAGCACTTGTCTGGCACAGTAGAGTGCTCAACAAACTTGCGGTAATACGGCAGGCGGGAGAGCCTTTGACAGTGGCAAACTTGCGGGCGAGGAGTGGCAGACCACCGCCTCTTTCGAGGAATGGGAAAAAACAAAAGCAGCGAAAATACTGGTCTCAGAACCTTTTATAAGCCTTTTCATACAAAGGACAACGTCCCACACAACAATCCAAAGCAATACATTGTGTACATTCAGTTTAAAATTAAAATAAATTATTTCGTTACAGTCAACCTCATTGAGACAAAACAAAAAAATGGAAACAGAAGAGACAAACCTCTGACGCAAAGAGAAACTTATTGAAGAATTTCCCATCAACTGCAGTGCTAACAGAAACTTTGTTATAACAACAATTAGAACAAATTATTTCACATGATTGTTGCATTTCTTTATTGCCCTTGATAATCTAAGCGAAGTGGAATTTACCTACTTAATAACTTCATGAATTTTGTAATCAGGTATAATTATACATTAAAAGTTTTAAAAGTCCTTGCTAGTTGATATTTGAGTTATTCTGGTCGATAAAGAAAGACATGCGCCTCGTTTTAAAATAATGTGACATATTTGTCCGTTTATTTTATACGTAACACAAAATATTCTCACTTATATTCTCATACTGTAAAATATGTTTAATTGTTTGAGAATACTTTTAAGATTTAAAAAAAAAAAGTAGATTGTTTCCAAGTTTGATTAAAATTCAGACTTTTACGTTTCGGAATTATATACGGAAAGAAATATACTCCGTCTTCTAATGGAATCCAACATTATCATTTTTTTTGTTTGTTAAAATAATGCTGTGATTGAAAGTACAGAACTGAGAACAAATATTTAAAGTTTCCTGACGAATAGAGACGGAGCTTAATAAATATACAATCAGTGTGCTGAGAAAGTTAAAAAAAAAAGAGGCGTATATTTCGATGATGATGACAAAATGGAAGGAGGGTGGGCTATTAGGGCATCATTTTTATGACCATTGTGAAGGAATCATGTAAATGACAACCGAGTTGCAACAATCAGTAAAACAGTATCCCAAACTACAAAGTTAAATTAGTTTTCTTTTCACATTTATGAACTGTACCATGTCAACGAGTGCGGGTCAGTAATATATGTATCTTTTCCTACACAGGATGTTGGAATGTGAAATATAAATTATATTAAACCACTATTCAGTATGCAGATAATAATGAGGACTGATGACAATAATAATTTCTAATTCCTACCAACTCTCAGCACAGCCACTCCTATAGCACAGAGAACAGCACACTGGCATTGCTTTTCAATTTCACCCTTATGCACAGTCATTTTTAGGAGTTGTGCCTGTCACTTGCAGCCAAAACTTGTATCAAATGCAGAATGAGTTGTTATAAATATGTGAGAGAAATGTTTCTGGCTGTTGAAAGCACTCGACACTTGTGGGTAGTGATCGACTATGAGAAAGCAGTTTAGACCTTCTCTGTAAAAGAGAACACATTAGCGCTTCAAACTACCCTGACTGGCTATTGCGGCCCCACCATTGTGGTGCTGATTGGCTGCCACCCCAAGCAGAAGGGTTGGCACTGTAGCGAGGCGTGTTGACGTCCTCGCGTTGACCCCAGTGGTTGGAGCTCGCTGTCTTGAGGTGAGGGAAGGCTGGTGCAGGCACACTCTTCCACTGCTTGTTGGGGTTGCTGTTGTTATTGTTGGTTGCACCAGAGGAGTACCCTGCGGACTGTTGCATAGAGTGAGGTTGATGGTGGTAGCCGTGGTGGTACCATCCTCCGTTCCCATGTTGGAAGCCGAAGCTCGGTTTATACACCGGAGGAGGATACGGCCCTACAAACACTGGCGCTGGGGGCTTCGCCGGGAAGGTACTAACGAAAGGTTTGGAGGTGGAAGGTTTGGCGTTGATGGAGACTGGCTTTGATGTGACGACTCCGACGCGGTTGACCAGATCGTCGTCCTTCGCAGCCTTCCATTCCTTCTTGATGAAGTCTGCAGCCCGTTCGCCGATCATGATGGCGGGACCATTGGTGTTACCGGAGACGACTTTGGGCATAATGGAGGTGTCGGCAACGCGGACGTTTCTCAGTCCACGCACGCGCAGTTTTGGGTCGACGACAGCGTCTGGGTCGTTTGCAGCGCCCATGCGGCAGGAGCCAGCCTGGTGGTTCTCAGGGCCCGTCATCTGCCTCACCGCGCACTCCCAGTACTCGTCAGAGTCGTATGAATGCTTCTCGCAGCCTGGGACTCTGTCCGTGCTCACCTCCATGCCGTACTTGTCACGCAGCACCTGCAGAAAGGAGAATACACGGTTGGAACCAGCAACTGGAAGGTAAAAGCCAAAATTCATGACATAAACTGTTATCATAGAGGCAAATTCCCGGCGAAATTCAAGCGGAGTAGTTATATTTGCCTTCCCCAGTGCACATAACTTTCGTAAGTGTTATCGTATGTGTGCATAACTACGACGGTGTGTGTGTTATTAGTAGGTATTTTGCCTGTTACAAACACAGTAAATCTACAAAATCCTTGTCGTACGAAATATACCCTTAAGAAGACAATGTGCCTACGTAACTACTGTGACAAGCGTTCTTTGTCCCACACATCTTTGTTTTCCACATTGTCGGATAAAACTGGAAAAATTCAAACAAATTTGGATAGAAGTTACGTGAAACTTTCATCGTGATTGCTGAATGATCGGTTTTTAGAACCGTAGACTGTTATACAAGGCCATCAATTATTGCGAGCATCTGTCTTTCTGAAGATTCGAGCCGAATGGCAAAACACATCGCTTCACTCTCTCCCTTCTTTAAGCTATCCTCCACAAAACGTACAATATTGCACTCTTCGAAACTTACACCTTCACTCCGGTAAAGACCGTAGGGAACCGTCCAAGTTACATCTCACTGAGTTATTTGGAGATGTAACATCCAATATGATAGCCGCTGCAATAGACAACTGTATTAGTGTATTACATTATACACTTATACAGTCGTGTACTACACTGCCCAAGTCCGGATAACATGCGTACGGCACACATTTTGATTTACGTAACCAGTTATTCTGTACATGCGTTAGTTGATTCAATTATTTAACTGGTAATTGCTCAGTAGCAAGTTATGATTTCATTTCTCCTTTATATTTTAATAAGTTTTTTTTCATAACTGCCTCCGATCCGAGTACCCTGATTGGTGAATTTGTTTCTATTTCCTGTCTCACATTCTAAATTCAGAAACAAGAAGGCTGAGATTTGTCGTATCGTGACACCAGTTTTGTATTCCTTCGTCGAAGAAATACCGTCACAAATGATAAGCTGCTACCGTAAGGACCGCTGATTACTTCCAGGTATTCCAGGTATGATATGTGCAGTCTGTTTCATCACCGATCCAAGTATGATCGAGACCTTTTTACTCATTCACGACATTTTCACTCCAACCTTCAACAATTTGTAATTTTCCATCTCTCAAGCAGTTCTCGCGTACAAAAATCTTATCACCAACACCACATTATAATCGGTGGAACTTTCAATTTGAATGTCCATTTAATATTCACATAGTAAAGCGAGAAACTTTTTTTAGACTCTTATAACTCACAAAATTTTTGCTCTGTACGTTCCGTAACTAAAAGAAGAAAGCGTCCGTAAAATGGCATGACACGGACTACGCTCTACGCAATGGGTTCTTACTTTCTGAATGTGTCTCGTAATTTATTTATTAAAGAATGGAATGAATGATGGTCCCAAACAAATTTAATAATTCAATAGTCTTTATAGCGTAATACCTACAACCTAAGCTACAGATGTATAGGATCACTGTTTCGAATCTAAGCCAAGAGGTGAGCGTCCTATAATTAAGTACGGATTTTATAGCGTAATACGAAATGTATACAGTTTCGGATTAATGAAGCTGACAAGGGCAGGTCTTCGATGTGGAAACTGCGATCGTAGAAGGAACAAGTCTGATAAATAGTACACCACTTCAGGTTTTTCGCCCTAAAGCAATAGGACTCAATTTAAGAGAGATTGGGGGTTAAAAATTGAAAAAAAAATGTGAATTCTGTATACGTTTAGAGAAGACTATTAGATATAAGCATCGGTTTAAAGCGGTGTATTCATGTGCGGGTGGTCCCAGGTTCGATCCCACCGACTGCTAACATTTTTTTCGTATTCTTATTGCTATTCGTTTGGCAGCATTACAGATTTGTTTTGAAAAAATTCATCAATTTATTTATTTTCATTTGAGGAATATACAAACTTTTGGATAATATAAGTGATACAAACACTTCACACAAATTACGTGCACAGCAGGAACATTTGATAAAAGATATCCTTCCATAGCTACATACAATTTTTATTATTAAAGTAGCAAAGAATATTTCCTTTACATTTGTAAACTCTGACTTTTCGTTTGTTTATTTTGAACTATACCATGTAAATTTACTTTGTCATTAAAAACATGCGCTGGCAAAGTGTGGTGAATAACTGAATTTATCTTCACAAGAAGATATTACACAATTATCTTGTAATAGTTTGGGTATGCTCTTGAGGCCTTTTCATCAATATTTTTAGCTGGCAAAAGAAATACATGACACATCACTGACATAAGCCCGTACACTTTTGATGGTATCACTTTTACTATCCAAATAACCTTTCCGTTTTAATTTAAAAAGACTTAATCATAAACCGTCATATCAACATGGCCACCCCAAGAACCGACCAAAAAAAAAAAAAAAAAATGTACACAGTTCTTTCGTCAGATTCCCAGATTTGGAACATGTGCTTAGTCCTCAAAGGAAAATAAATAAATTGGTGAATTTGTTTCAAAAGTAATTTGTAATGCTGCATAAGCGAATATCAATTTAAAAAAAAAATACAAAATAAGTTGGTGGGTTCGAACCCTCGACCACACACACATGAATTTAGCGCATTAACGCCCACGGCTAAACTGAGTAATAGTCTTCTCTGTAAGTATACATCATTGACACAGAATTTTTACAATTTTTTACGCCAGATTTCTCTTAAAAGGAAACCCATCAGGCAAAACTACTTCAAGGTGAGGCTTAATATTTAAAAGAACTGTTCGTTCTACGATCTCGATTTACACGCGGAAGACCTCTCCTGGTTAGTATGTGAAGCTAGCGCGTAACATACTACGCTATCCCGGAGGCAAATCCGGAAGTATTGATGGCAGAATCGGGGATATATGCCACTGCGGTGTGTGCTACTGACCTTGGCGGAGGCGAGCTTGATGGCAGCGCGGACACCGGCAACGAGCGCCTTGACGTCGTCCGGGTGCTGCAGGTAGTTGGCGTAGATGAGAGGCGGGTCCAGATGGTCAGCGGAGCGGAGGCGGATGCTGCCACGGCTCTTGGGGTGCAGCACGACGGGCGAGATGAGGACGTGTCGCGGGCTGGGCGTGTCGCTCGACAGCTCGCCGACCTCGCCCGTGCGCGCGCAGTTGGCCAGGTAGCCCGCGAAGAACAGCTGCAAGTCGGGGTCCGCCGAGGGTCCGCGGTCTGCAACCACAACACCACACTGACTGACCGTGGAAACAGACTGTTTCTACCACTCTGCGTCAGTAGGAGGCTAATGCTGGTTCACAGACAGTTTCTGTTCTCACGCTGTCACATAAGTATTTGATTTATAGGGTAATTAATTTTTATAAATTTTTTTACTAATTAGGTGACGTGAGAACAAAAACTATCTAGAACCAGCTTTGGCTTCCTACTTAGGCCAGAATAACCCCAAAATTTGTTTACACACATTACTAATTCGTTTTTAAGATTTACAAGTACAAAAAAATCAAGATTAACCAACCTAAACGGGGGGGGGGGGGTCCATAAATTACGTAAGGTGAAATCAGGGGGGGGTCCATCGAAATCTCACCAAGGGGGAGGGGAGGTCAACGGATATCTCACGTGAGATTTTGGAAAATGTTTTTTGGACTGCAGAGCTAAAAAAAGGTCTACAAATGACGCGAAACTCAATTTTAGGGGGTCTCAAAAAGTTTCGAGATGGTTCGAATCAGATCTCACCAAGTCTCTCCAGAAAGGGGGGGGGGTCCTAAAATCTGGAAA
Organism: Vandiemenella viatica; assembly: GCA_031002005.1. NCBI lineage: Eukaryota > Metazoa > Arthropoda > Insecta > Orthoptera > Morabidae > Vandiemenella > Vandiemenella viatica. Next base: position 103,863,349 of record JARYHS010013631.1, read on the forward strand.
AACACCTCACGTAATTTATGGATGCCCCCACACATATAAAAGAGACTGAGATCAAAAGATACGCGTGATAGAGTTTTGCTTATGGTAACACGTCTAGAATAATTTCTCAGACTTCCACGGCCATCTTTGTTCATGATTAATAGACTTTCGGGAAATAAACAACGCGGCAAAACCCGAAAGTCTATTAATCACGTCTAGAATAGTTCCCAGCTGGCAGGCTAGTAGATAAATATTTAGTTTGTGCAAGGTGTGTGACGACAAATATCAAAATGAACGGGAAACTGCATTCTAAGGGTGTAATGGCAGCGGAAGGGGGGTAGAGCAAACGGTCCTTGAGGAGTCTCTATTAACTGAACACGCAATAACTTAAAGCGCGCATTATATAATCCAATGAACAGAGCGGTAAGAGATCTAGCGCGCTAATTTCTTGTTGTTTAAAGGCAGCTAGACAGTGGTTCTCCAGTCTAGTGCGATTGAATGGACCCTGTCACATTAGCTCGCCCAGTGCACTACCACGAGCACTAGATCGCATCGTGTAAACAGATCTACCGTGCTTAGCACTAATTATGCTAGGTCATTCACTCTGCGCGTGCTCAAGCGGAAGGAACTGCAGAGTGTGGAAATCCAAAATGATGAAGGAAAAAAAATTTCTATTAAACATAATAGAACTATATACCAAAATAGGTACATTGACTGAACATTCATGTGTCACTAGACTTAAGTATACTCCATTACATCATATTATACAATACAAATCACCAACTGGAAGTGCTAGAACCATATAGTGATATCAAGGACCATGTCACTAATCGTGAGTTCGAAGACAGAATACTCAATCAATATTATCTGGTTGACTATCATCCCCAAAATATTATATTAATTCTGATAATTAGAGATTTTGGACTATACAAATGCCTTCCCCATCCATTAAGTAAGTCATCATTCAATCACCTCACCAATCAGAATATTACCTCATTCAACCAAATTCTCCAGCTCAGTCATCATAGGTACAATCAGAACCATTCCAATCCAGTTAACTACACCAATAGAAGTTGTAAACGCGTGAGCTCAAATGAACTGAATTTCTCAAACAATTTTAATGCAGTCGAAACGACACCAACCCTGCCTGATGGAGAGTATAACTTAGACAATATCAATTCCCCGAATGCAACTCTATACCATGGACATGCAGACTTAATGAAGCATTTTGCTATTTTTAAACAAAAGATATTTACTTAATATGTTAAAATAAACCCAGCATATTCTGAGCTTCTTTATATTAATCGCAACTGAAGTCGTCACCAGTGTTAAAGCAATACCAACTTTCTAGTATTTTGAGGGAGCCATTTACGTATTACCAATCTGAGGAACGTTCGATTCGAACGACCAAATGAAAGGAAAGTTTTAATAACTAGCTTCGCTAGTTGGTGTAGTGTAATTAGTGGGCTCTTTTTTTATCCCACTGCAGCACTAAATCTAGCGCTCTGCAAATTTGATAGTGTATTGCCTGCTTAAGTGGTGTACTTGATCACTAAGTCACATTCTGACTATTGAATGTCTCTTGCGTGTGGCCACGACACTGGTAATTCTTACCTGCCGATTTGGGCTCGAGTCCAGAGTGCAGTTTGGCAGTGAGCTGCGACAGTCCCGTGCTGGCGAGTGGGCCCGTGCGCTTAGTCATGTACTGCAAGGCGGCGGCCCAGTCCAGGTCGCGGCGGTCAGACTCGTTCTTCAGCACAGTGTCCAGGAAGAAGGCCACGTGGTTGTGCAGGTTGCGGCCCACGCCCGGCAGGTCATGTACCACCTGAAACAGGCACAAGACGTGTCACTCGCATTCAAGTTCTAATCAAAACCTGGCTTTACTTTTTGTTGACGTGTATTTGCCTTCAAAATCGGTGTCTGTTGAGGGGTGAAAATCACACCAAAATGAGCCATAAATTCTGTCAAACTTATTTCAGACTTCAACATCTCGTCAAAAAAAGAGGCATTGAGCCATCTTGTTTTAGTTTTAAAGAGGAGGAATGAAGGTTTGTGCTAAACCCACTGGCAGCCAGACTTCGCGAACTGCGCGCTCCAAATGAACCCACGATTTTCGACTTTTCGGATTCGATAGATATACGCAAACGAGATCACATCTCAGATACTAATTACCTGATCCGAGTGAATCAAGTGTTGTTTTGAAGATAATTGTATGTGTTACAACCCATCTTGGGCTCAAAGTCTGTGCTTCAAAACCTCTGTGAGGATGCTAATTTTACTTTTTTGTTTATTTAAATGTTTATTCAGTCTAGCAACATTGGCGCTCTCAAGCCCTTTCTTACATTATACCAGCAGTTTACAGTAGACATACATAATTTAGATTTTACTTAAATTAATAACTAAAATACTAACATAAGTCTGAATGATATTGATGTGTAACTGGAGAATCAGCAACTAAGTGGCACAAACTAATACTAGTGAGGGCTGGAGAAGAACTTGTGAAGCCATAAACTAATACTAAAGACTGAATAAGTACCTGAAAACAGTACAAATTAAGACGAGTGAAGACCAAGAATACACGAAACATGGACGGAGAGGCTGGATGATTGGACAAGTAAGACTGCCTCAATTTTTTTAATGTCCTCATTTCTTCGGTAGCTCATATATTCAAAGGAAGATCATTCCACAATCGAGGAGCGAACTGAAATGGAGAAAGAATTGGTATTTCCTAGTAATTGGGGGAGGGGGTGGGTGTGGGGGGGAAATTATTAGAATATTTCAGTTCAGGGATCATGAAAGCAGTGAGCACAAAATTGCAAAGAGAATGACATGAAAAATGCTGATCCCGAACCCAAAACCAAAACGCAGTACTGCCGCTAATATAGACAACGAAAGAGTTTTCCGAAAACTCAGGAAGCCTGAGTCAAGTACTGATCTCCTTTAATTTCAATCTGGTGTGAATGATTGACGTGTCCCCAAAAATAAGTGCCACTGTCCAGCATTGACTAAAGTGGGGTTCGAGCCAGCGGTCTGGCGAATGTTAAGCCCCAAAGCTAACCACTCATTCACCAGGTACGCTGACCGTGAATTATGTATGATACATAGAGACTAAAGATACTTAAAGATTACGCCATGTTGGAAAATGGACTGAACTAATAATACTGCAACTGGATCGTATTATCTCGAAAACAGAGGACTGCCGTGGAAATTCAGGTGAATTTGGAAATCTAATTCATACGACAAGTTTCGCACCTTTCGCTATTGGCTTGATCTGGAGGAATACATCGTGATACAAAATAGTATTATAACCGCATAATAATATCTGCCATTTCATGACATCATCCTTTTCACGTTTACTGTAGTGATCCCTGCCAGTGGGATGGCAGACTATATAGAGGAGCAGTGTAGCTGCTGATTTACCTTGACTCCGACGTCCTGTAGCTCTTTGGCGGGTCCAACTCCTGAGAGCAGTAGAACCTGTGGTGAGTTGACGGCGCCTGCGCTGACTATCACCTCCCTAGACAAGGCGGCGGTCTCTCTGCGGATGCTGCCACTCGGACCTCGCACAGCGTACTCCACGGCAGTCGCGGACATCGTCGACGGGTTGATGATGATGCGCGTCGCCGTCGTGTTGAGCATCACAGTCAGGTTGGGACGGTCGCGCGCCGGACGCAGGAAGGCTCTGGCGCTGCTCAGACGGCTGCCGTTCCTGCAGGAGGGAAACACACTTCTGAAGTCACAGTGGAGTGGAGAGATATGAAGGACACAGTCATATTGCTTCTAAAGAGTCGCGAAGTTCTCTGTAATACAGGATATTGTTTTGACTTGGAGATCAGCAGGATACAAGCGAGATGAAATTTCTAAGAGGTAGAAAGGGTGTTACCAGAATGGACAGGATAAGGAATGAAACGATTAGATACACCATAAAAAGGAACCCCTGCAGTAAATAATAGAGAAGGCCACACTAAGGTGACATGGGTGTATAAAGAGAATGGAGGAGCAGAAAATTCCACGAAATTAAGATGCATGGCAAACCCAAAGGAAGACCAAGGGATGGATGGCTGAGAGGAGTGGAGGAGAGTGAACTGAAAAGAGGACTGGACAAGCTGGTGACAGAGAGATGGTGGGAACAAGAAGAAAATGGAGAGGGTTGTGTACAAAGCAGACCCAACCAGTAGCTGGAAACTTCTGATGATGACAGGGAGGCATTTCCAAAAACTCGATAAAGAAAAAATCGGGAGATAAAATTGGGCATTACAGCTCAACATCTATCATCTAAAATTCAATTATACCATTTGATAGCTAAAAAATCAAGTCGTTTGTTATACTGAGCGTGGAAAGTGATGGCAGCCAAGTAGAAGATGTAGGAGCGCAACATATTGGACCATTTGGCTTCGTCTGGAAACCAAGATGCAGCATATCTTCAGAGAAGTGAACCTTCGACCCACGGTTTGATCCTAATCAATAAATGGTAATGTTGTAAGTAGTTAAGCTGAAAATAAGCGTGAATAAACAAAATGTCAGCTTATACTTGAAAAAATCCTATGTATTCATAACAGAAAACGTATAACTATGAAAAACAGTCTCGAATCAGTTCAGTGACACGCATGAAATCTCCATGTGAGTGATATCGGGAAAGTAAGAAATTCTCGTGGCGGCTGCCATCAGCGATGGTACGAGTGTATCATGCAGTCTTGAGTCAAAATCGATGTGACTAGTAACACTTGATAGAACAGACAGTAGATAGGTACTCCGAGGATTCCTGCGAAAAGAATGACAAATTACAACAGGTGTCTTAAGGAGTGAGCGGTGAAATGATATACAAGTTCTTTTTCTGATTTTTTCTCGTATTTTCTCCCCTTTAAAGAAAATAAAGCGGGTGGTTAGAGGATTTGCATCCTCACTTCACTGAGTGATAACGGAAACCTCTGAGGGTCAGGAAGTATTAGTTGACGTATATTTAACAGACGGGTTGGAGTTTAACCTACAGATTTCGATGTGAGACAGCTTTTCTGTTACAGGTCACATTTTACAGTCCTTCCAAAAAGAGGTATATAGGGATGGAAGACATTATTTTCTGTTGCGGTCACAGTGATTTGAAAAAGCTCCCCAAGCAACTACTCTACAATGCTTGTTCCGTAAATATTAATTACATTAGCTAGAATTTGTTTGCTTCACTTACTCATTGATTGAGAAAGTGATTCAATCTAATATGGCTGCTTCGGTGCTATGGCGCGCATTCCACATTCCACGGAGTTTTGCTATAACAAACCTGCTTGAAGCCGCAGGCATCCCACTCCTCCAGAACTTGTTGAAGACACTGGCCACATCCTTTTACAGTAATGTCCAAGGATCTCCCAACCCGTTGATTGGGACTTTATGAAGATACTGCACCATATCTGACACAACAGGCGATCATTAATTCTAGTACAGCATAACATTTACGGCAGAAGCCAGCAAAAATTAATGACATACCTCACCAGAATCGAAAATTATAACATAAACCTAGAAGTAAATTTTTTAGGACAGCACACTTCGCCAGTCTACAAAGAAAGAAGGCAGAGTTGTTGGCATATTTTTTTCCTCTTATGACTTAACGCTTCTTCGACGTCGTGGTCATTAGAGGGGGTGATGGGTCTGGGAACTAGGAACGGGAAGGAATTCGGCCATTGCCTTCTGAAGGAAGCATCACGGCATTCGCCTCGCGTGATTTGGGGAAACCATGGAAAACCCAAATCTGGATGTCCGGAGGGGGATTCGAACCGGCGTCCTTCCGAATGCGAGGCCATAACATTAAACCGTTGTTGGGAATGATTATAATGAATTCTCCCATACGATTCCTTGGACATAGAAATTTAAAACCATGGAGCTTCTTCCAGACCCTGAGAATAGAAAACTATATATTTCTTTTCTGAACTTACACTGACTTTCTGAATAAAAATTGCTTTTGGATGAATATTTCTTTCAGCTTAAAGTCCAAACAGTTTTCATTGCTTCCTGGATCAATGTTAACGTCACATTTCACACGCCTTAAATGGTGTACTAAACCCACGGTGTTCTAATTAGTCTGTTTTTGTGAAATGCTATATCAACCAACTTCAAATGCAGTTACTACATGCACATTTCATGGCGATACGGATGTTCTTGCGTCCTTACTCCTGTCCTCCAATTTCTCGAGTACGGTTACCAGAACTTAAAATCTTAATTTGTCTGTTTCATTCCTGTATCTGTAATTAGTGAATGAAGACTTAACGAATCAATTCTTTGCGATGAAAAATATTTCTCACTTAACACTTGGTAAATAATTGATGCAGCTTTCATATGAGACGACAGTCTTTGCTCTCAATGAATTCAGGATTTAAATCTTATGAATGAACTTGAGAAACCTAGCGAATTCGTTCGATGTTATCCGACATTAATTCAGAGTTAACTTGTGTGAATGTATTACGTCGTGTTGGAAACCATCCCAAATTAATATTTGCAATAGATAAAAAAATGAAATCGAACAGACCTTTTGATATCCATCAAACGTTTTTCAAAATCTTTTATCGAAACAACGTCAATTCATCTATAATTAAACATTAAGCTATTTTTCTTTATCTGTTCTAGGAATTTCAGTTAAAATATAGTTTAACAGGCGTTTGGGTACGTTTGCAGTCAGGATCTGTCTGTGATTTCGGCAACAGTATTCATTTTTGTCTGACTGTATCACCGCTGTAAGAGATAGCTTTGTGTTGAATTGTGCAGCCGCTGGCAAAATTGTAAGGTCTGTGTACCCACAAACCTGCCGAATAATACGCTCTTAACCAAGATAGCGGAAATTCGTACTGTGGCAGAAACCGCACTTTTCATCACAGCTATCAGCACGGAAACCAACATCAAACCGCTCTATCACCAAAAATGTTCTGCGAACTGCGACTCAATTTCGCTTCGCTACAGTTAAAACTTCCGACTTCAAAATTTTTAATTACCACATCTAAATTCACGTTTCTCCGTACATGTATTTTTGTAGTTTCATCTATAATCTACTAAACATACAACAATTGTGGCACAATTAGTTGAATTGATTATCCTCTCATTAACAGGCAGAATGTGGAAATGATGATTCACTGATGACTGATGACAGTTTCTTTTCTTGCTTAGGGGTTTATTCCTCGTCGACATCGAGGTTCTTAGAGATGTAATAAGTATGTGCAAGAAGCGGGAAGGAATTCGACAATGTCCTCTTAAAGAAACAATCAAAGATTTGCTTGTAGTGATTTCTAGAACTACTGGAAACTGGAAATCTGGATTTCCAGTCGGGGATTCAAACTCACGTCATCCTGAATGTTAAATTAGAACAAAATTCTCAAAATATTGCATGTGTAAAATTACTATCTGTTCATTTTTCTGTATGTATTACGAAATTAATGGAGGCATTAGAGGTGGTCCAAAGAAGAGCCGCCCGATTAGTGACATGTATATATAGTTGGAGGGAAAGCGTAAGTGCGATGTTGAAGGAGTTAGTTTGGGAAGACCTGGAACACCGAAGGCGTTGCTCTCGACGGAAGCTAATTGAAAAATTCACGACTGACATATTTCAGAATGACAGCGACATTCGTATCTCGGAATGACCGTGAAAATAAGATTAGAGAAATCAGGGCCAGAACCGATTGTTTTCTCTATTCATTTTTTCCACGAGCGATTAGGAAATGGAATAGAAAGGATTTACCAGGCGAGTAAATTTAAAATCCGATAGGAGTATCTTTCCATAAAGCTCTCCGGCCATCCTGATCTGGGTTTTCTATGGTTTTCCCAGATCACTCCACGCGAATGCTGGGATGGTTCCTCACAATAGCCCATGGGCGCCACCTGCCATATGCCGTATATCCCTTCGAAACCATTACCTTTCCGGATAGATGCAATGCACCCTCCGCCACACACTTTTAGTGAATCGCGTAGTAGTAGTAATAGTAAATCATTTGTTGGCTCATTTGGATGATTTTCTCACGAAAAGCTATCGTTACTCAAATATGGAAGACTTTGAAATAAAATTATTCAGGGTATACGAGCATTAACAATAGTTAAGTTTTAAGTTTAGCTGGACATCACCATAAATTACCTCTGCCTTCCTATCATCCATATACAGGGTGTCCAGAAAAGGACTCCCTGATTTCAAAATTAAATATCTCGAAAACAAAGATCGATAGAGGAATGCAGTAAACGGTATGTTTATCGTGACAGCTGTAAGAAGTGTATACAGCAGTTTGAGGAATACTTCGGGAATCGAGTCATTGCTTTGGGATATCCCGAATTTACTGGTACAGGCATGGATTGGCCTCCATATTCGCCGGATGTGACTCCCTGTGACTTTTTTTTTGTGGGGCACAGTGAAATACATGGTCTACCCGAAGCATCCCGCCACGCTGGACGAGCTGGAATCGGCTATCTTCTGCGGCATGTGAATCCATTTCGGTCGAGACACTACGAAATGTGATGGCGAATTTCATTCTTCGTTTACGCCACCTCTGTAGTGCCAATGGTGAACATTTTGAAAACAGTGTGATGTGATTGTTTGCAAAGATTGTTTTCATACGATTATTTCACTTATGTATGCTGATATGAGCTGTACAGCGTACATCTGTTAGCAGCTTTTATAACTATTATTTCACACTGCTGTATACACTTCTTACAGCTGTCACAATAAACATACCGTTTACTGCATTCCTCTATCGATCTTTGTTTTCGAGATATTTAATTTTGAAATCAGGGAGTCCTTTTCTGGACACCCTGTATTTTCCAGGACAAAATCAACGTTGAAACCATTTCGGATGCAAGATAGATTTCCGGGATCGTCAGTGCTAGTTATTTACAGCATGGCTGCATACAGTGTAAATAACATATCATCAAAATCGTAGGGAAGAAGATGAAAAAAGAAAAATTAATCACACAATTAAATCCATTCAGTGGCTTTCATAGAGAATTGTCAGGACTATTCAAAAAGTACATTCATCATGGCATGAGATTGATCATTGCACTTAGAAAATCGAAAGTCCAGAATCACCACTCAAACGGCGAAATATCACATCGGGCATAATTTGTTCTGAATCCGTTTAATGAAACCTAAATTACGCTAGGGTATTTAAAACATTTGGTTGGATGGTTGATTCGGTGACTGAGTGCCATTTATTTGTAGTTTAGTAGCGAAGTATCTCTGCCATCATACTGTTATTAATTAGATCTTAACAGAGATTTTGGGAAGGTAACGAGATTTTAACCAACAAGAGTTTTAATTTTCTACATCTGGATGAATAAATTGAAAAAAATTCTGAATAGATCCTGTTGAAGATGGATAGAAATGGATGAATATTTAACAAAACAGCTACGGGTGGATATGACTGAGACTTAAGTTAAGCAAATTGTATTGTTGGCATTACGTCTACTTTGTTCATGTGTATATGTCATGGAAACGGATATGTTATTCGCCCTTCGTGAAATAAATGTCATTGGGTATTTTCTATTTTAAGTCTGAAGAAGGATAGGATCGGAGAATTAAATATTTAACATTAGTGGGGAAAAAAAATTCTTAAGAGTTTCTTTATTTCATTCCACATGACCAAACAGTCACAAGTATTAATGGTTGGCGCAACAAACATCAAGTCCAATGATAGCCGACCCCGGCAGCGTAGGGGTAGCGTGCTTGCTTCTCGTTGCAGGGGTCGCCGGTTCGAGTCCGGCCTAGGACATGGGTGGTTTTAATTAAGTGTTGTGTTCGTCTTGTGTCGTCCGTACACATTAGAGAAAATAGTCATACTTATAAGAAATCTGTACATTGAGCTGGCTGAATGGCTAACACGGCCGAATGCCATTAAAAAAAAAAATTCCAATGATACGCCACATTCTAACTTATGTAATTAACCACATACACTTTCTGTTTTTATTATTAATACTATGATTCCGAATAAAACCAGATCTCTTTTAACACCCGTTTTTAGAATTACAATAGGATCTAGCGATGCGAAAAATATTATTTTCTGCGATATTGCTCACTTTTAATGCATATTATACATAATAACTACCTTGTACGTTTGGAAGAGCGAAAATATGTTCAAATTCACTCAGCCTATGTAGTACATTTTGGTACAGGGAATGTAAGTAATATACAGTCCTTCTAAAACAATCTTAACAGTGCCATTCGTTGAATACGTTTAATAATGTCGCAGTGAAATCTTATATAATAGGTGGACTTAACAGAAAACTCGCTTCAGAATACTGGTCAAGTTTATCAGAAAAACAAAGAATAGTTATACATCAGTAGGCGGTATTATCCATCTTAATAATTTTGTGAGGATTTATTAATAAAATTATTGGTAGATCTATTTCCAATGTAGTAGTTAGAGTCTATTAAAACTTAAAATAAAATGGAGAACGATAATGCGAACGTCATTTCTCAAAAGTGAATGGAAATCGGGTTTCTTTGCGGGGATTACGAACCGTATCATCTGACCCCTTCTTTTTATGTTCGATCTGGTAGTCTAGGCTGCAATTTCAGCTTCCAGGAAAGAGGTTCTTGCCGGACAAATTGCAGGGCTCTGAGAGAATTAGCCGCAGAAGTAATTGGCCTCTGCATGTGCGGTGTCCTTGGCTCCAAAAGTCACGCTCGGAACTGCCCACCGATAGCCTGATCGGGGAATCACCGCAATAGGTACGATTTTTTTTCTTTTTTCCCCCCTTTACTTTGTTTTGTCTCAATGTCTAATCGACAGTCATCAAAATTGAGATTTTTTTAAAAATCGTATAGTTAACGGCCTGACGTCAGGGTCTTATGCCTGCGTCTACCGTCTCTGCCGAGAATCCTATTCTAGTAGGAAAACACAGTGTTTCCACCTGTTTGTGACTCATGTAGCCTATGTTCTGAGCGATAATTGTGTTTTGTTTGTTGTAACTTTCCAGCCCCTCCACCCTTTAATAATTCTTGGATAATTTATTAATTATCGGACTTCCTTTTGTCGGAGATTGACTGCATTCATTTTTAAACAAATCACTTATTAATAGAAAAGTAGTAGAGTACAGGAATAATTACAAAATGAGTGGATATATGATGAACCACACAAATTCAAATTATATTGTTTGAATCAACTGGGTACAAAGACCCACACTCGAAATAAGAATACGTATTTAAACAAGAAGTTCATAAAATTGTCTAGTACCCAACAGTTCAACTATCACCAATTTATCTGCACCTAAGATTCACATGCAATAGTCACCCCTATGCTATTATGCATATCACCTTAATGGTAGCGAGAGTGAATTCTTTGGCCGAGAGCCGCACACACACACACACACACACACACACACACACATGTATATATATATATATATATATATATGTGTGTGTGTGTGTGTGTGTGTGTGAGTGTGTGTGTGTTTCCAAATCTCCGTGACAGGTACTGCTGCTATCTATCAGTAATGAGATCATGGCTCGTGCAAAAATTTCTATATGCGGCTATCAATCCTTATTGATGCTTGCAAAGCCTAGCAGCTTGATTCTGAACTATCATATACTCGTGATCTTGAATCTTAATAATTATTCTATTTAAGAGTTGAATTTCAAAAAGTTTCCTTTTTAATTAATTAATGTCACCAAAGTGGCGAAATTAATCTTTAAAATGATACCTCATTTATCGACTTCTGCTAAACATAAAGGGAAAAAGATGGCTCATCACAAAAAAAAACACATTTGAGAAATAATATATATGAAAGCGGACTGAATAGTTTCTTTCACAGTTAAGAGTCATCCGAGTGAAATTTCGAAATTTAGTGTAGCTGAAATGCATAGTTGTTGATAAACAAAAAGTGAAAAGGATGCATCTAACAAATAAAAATACATTTATAATTATCTGTACATGCAATGTTCCGTTCTTACTACTGTCCATAAGGCGGGTGTTCGATTTTAACGTGACCGGTGGATCCATAGCTCCGTTTGCCGCTGTGCTGTTGATTTACGAGCTGGTCTCTCCCGGGAGACAGCTAAGCCGCAGCGCCACCTGCTGGGCCCAGGTGTCTGCCTCACACAGTCTGCGTCACTTGTCATCAGCCCAGTAAAACCCATTAAGCTCATCTGGACAAGTTCCTACACTCCGGACTGGCCGTTTACAATCTCAAAACAATTATTCAATTAACTCTTTCAAATTGCATCTTCAGCATCTCACGGCTAGTACATAATGTTACAGACATTTATGTATTATTTTTTCTCTGTACAGTATCAATGGTAGTTGTTATGAATCTCTTTCTTTACACATTATTTTCAGAAAGTGTTAATTTTTCACTATAGGATTAATATAATTTAACTCCCTTTAATTCTTTTGTTATTGATTATCCTATCATGTCAAACGCTCGGAAATCATCTATAAAATTCTGAAACACAGATAAAGTTTTAATGTGGTCCTATGAAAAAATATTACGTGCTTTCGTTACTACGTAAACATAGTTTCAGATTGATTCATGAGTGTAAAGTCAGGGGAACAAAAGAGAAAATTCAGACACGTGACGTCTAGGAAAAGGGTACAGCGAAAGAATAGAGAGGGTTGGATGTATTAGGACGTCATGGTATTACCACTGAACAGTCTAATGTTACACATTCCATCGAATTCATCCTTATGAACTAGATATAACTGTCAATATGTAACAATTCGAAATAGGCGGAACAGTATAGCAACAAATTAATGTCACGTACTCAGCAGTCTGAACGAACAAAAACGACTACAAGTCTGGACTGCCACTGAAAATATAATTTGTGACATGCATATCTGATCATATTATACCCGGATACATAAATAAATTCAAGACGATGATTAATATGTTGTAATATAATGATGTATAATTTTGTATGAGACAAATGATGTATCTAATGTCTTGCGTCACGATGTTATCTCCACACAGACGACACGCAATTCACCAAGCCAGATGAGTGATCCGTAACGCTTGTGCCCGGGTTCGAATCCCAGTGCAAACACGCCGATTTCGGTTTCACATTGTTTTCCAAAACAGCTCACCATGACGGTTTGTTCAAATGGCTCTGAGGGAATTTCTGCATCTTCCTCGCTTCAAACGATTCCTGCCTTTAATTAGCTAAGGTGAGAGTCGCTACTTTATATAATTTACAATCAGCGTAACAGAAGTGGCATAACCACGAGCATATAACACATAGGTACAAAAACTTTGAACCCAAGATCAACCCGACCAAAATTCAGATCATTGTTATTGCTGTATCAGAACTGGAATAAGGCAACTTCAAACACAATATCCCCAAAATAAAGCTTCTTGGAACTACGCAAAACAATAACAATACAGTGAGAGCTCTTGAATTCGTAATCATTTGGATTAGTTTTAAGGTTGTAGACAACATTCATTCAATGCTTCCAATGCTTCATCGCAACTTACACCTGAAAACTTTCGCCTATCTGTATTTCACCAATACCTACTTACAGGGTGTCCAGAAAAGGACTCCCTGATTTCAAAATTAAATATCTCGAAAACAAAGATCGATAGAGGAATGCAGTAAACGGTATGTTTATCGTGACAGCTGTAAGAAGTGTATACAGCAGTTTGAGGAATACTTCGGGAATCGAGTCATTGCTTTGGGATATCCCGAATTTACTGGTACAGGCATGGATTGGCCTCCATATTCGCCGGATGTGACTCCCTGTGACTTTTTTTTGTGGGGCACAGTGAAATACATGGTCCACCCGAAGCATCCCGCCACGCTGGACGAGCTGGAATCGGCTATCTTCTGCGGCATGTGAATCCATTTCGGTCGAGACACTACGAAATGTGATGGCGAATTTCATTCTTCGTTTATGCCACCTCTGTAGTGCCAATGGTGAACATTTTGAAAACAGTGTGATGTGATTGTTTGCAAAGATTGTTTTCATACGATTATTTCACTTATGTATGCTGATATGAGCTGTACAGCGTACATCTGTTAGCAGCTTTTGTAACTATTATTTCACACTGCTGTATACACTTCTTACAGCTGTCACAATAAACATACCGTTTACTGCATTCCTCTATCGATCTTTGTTTTCGAGATATTTAATTTTGAAATCAGGGAGTCCTTTTCTGGACACCCTGTATGACGACATCACAACACTAAAACCAGATCCATTAACACAAATACAAAGTATTCCTGTTACAATACCTAGGAAACAGAAGAAAATTATTTCTTCATTGTTGTTGTTGCAATGCAAAATTAAGGATGCTCAGGAGAACAAAATACTTAAAACCACCTATAAAAAATATTTCTTGTCCCAACAGTAGCTACCATGTCCCATGTCACTTTCTGCTACAATTTACTATGCCTTTAGGATTACCCCATCAGTATTAACCTATGGTATCTGCTTATAGATTTACTGGAAGCGCATTACTATTAATCGCTATTAATTAAGCCTTGATGTTTTAGTTGTTAATTTAGGTATTCGTTTTCTTCGTGACATTTTACGATGGATGTTTCACAAATACCTGAACGAAATAAGAGAGGGGAGACACATTTACTCATATCAGCATATGGCATATCTTCATGTTAATGATATTACATCTCGACGCAGGACGTTTGTTTGTGTGTACACTGCTCTCATCCAACCTAGGGTTTTTTTTTTTTTTTTTTTTTTTTTTTTTTTTTTTTTTTTTTTTTTTTTTTTTTTTTTTTTTTTTTTTTTTTTTTGTCCTGCAGACAACAGTTCAACCTCTAGAAATATATTTAACCACGTCCCTGATACTTTGAATCAGACAGTACTTCGTGACATAGAATCAGAAACGGAATAAGCAAAAGCCGACGATTAACCTTTGACCGTTCCGACTTGGGCGCACCGAGGTGATGGCACTTCCGCAATCTCCCTCTATAAACAGAACACGTTTCCTAATTCGCAGAGTGCTCGCCTCAATCTGAGATAACGGCATCTGAATGCTCGCCCCACCTGTCTGCTTGCGTGTCAAGTGGCTGGTTTTTACGACAGGCTAAACCTGCTTGCAGTCAGCACACTCGCAGACTGGATTAACCCACTAACGGTACTAACGAGACGTCATAAATGCAAAAACGAGAAATAAATGTCGATATGTGTGTGTTAGCACAAGTTTTCTATCCGCTTCATTCAGCAAATGCAACTGAAGCAAGGGAACATACAATCAGCTCAATATAATGAAACTAACTCTGTAAAACCGTACACTCTGCCTAAGTTACAGATCATATCTTACGATAGATACATAGTATGGGTTGTTAAGTAAGGTCGCGATCAGGTTAAGAAGATCGTACGCAGTGATTCACTGAGCCAGATCTTCGAATTCCCATCCTTCAAATTGTACATGATCAGATGAGCTATGGAAGGACGTTCCGTGATTCGGATTCAACGTTAAATTGCAGACCCAGTCACGGAAGTGGCCGAATGCGCGGAAAATCGAAACTCTGTCCCCAGGTAGTAAACAATTCGAAGTTATATATATATATTTTTTTAATGGCTTTCTGCAACTAAGCCATTCAGCCAGCTCAATGTATTTATGATATCTCATCCAGTGAATTAGTTTATCCAGTACGTTATGATTCCTAAGTATAGACACCACAGGACGGACAGGCATTCACACAGAAACACAACACTTAAACATCCATGCCCGCGGCCGGATTCGAACCGGCGACCTTTGGTACGCGGAGCTAGCACTCTAGCCCCTACGCTACCGAGGCCGGCCAAATAGAAGTTACCTCATCCAATGCACTAAGGAGCACTTGACGGAGTTCACGCCGTGCTCCGACTTTATTTATTACCCAGGTTGCCCACATCTCTTTACCAAGGTTGCAAAAGCAGGCTAGTATTACCGAATTACACATAGCAGGTGATATTCAAGGATTTAACCTCATTGGCAAAAAGCTGACGGTAACCTCGGTGCCTACGATGAAGTCTACTTGCTGTTAACAGTCCCTGGTTGTTACTATACTTAACTGTGCCAATTTTATAAATTGTGAAATAATAACACAGTTATTCCATTTTAATAACTGTTAATATCCCACGTCGGAGCAAAGTACAGCAGATACCATAATGGTTCCGATATTGATAATCACATTAATCTGGCTTTCAAGCTATGTAATTTTTTCTCAATTCTCCCAACCTTCCAGAAGAAATAACATGTCTGTTATAATTGAAATTACAAGCCACAGAACAAAATAAGTTCGATAAATGTTAAAAATATAAATTTTCTCCCTTATAATACTTTTCTCGATTCTAATGAGAGGTGAAAGTAAGTACGTACGATATATGAATATATTTAATTTGCTGGCTATTTAGTTTTAACTTTACTATCAAATGTGTTAAAAATTTTCTTAACTGTAAGAAGTTACTAAACATATCTGAACTTACAACTGCCAGCCTCGGAACAGAAATCAAGAGACAGGAAAGAGACCTGAACAAAATCCAGTCCTAGGTTTCTTCACAATTTAGTCCTAAATACCAATGCAAATTATTTCCTGGCCACGCCCTCGGGTGCTGATAATTTCAGCACATCTTGGGCTGTTTGCCAAATGGCGACAGCTCAAAAATAATGTTTCTCATTACGGTAGAATAAAACTCCAAGCCACAAATCAGGAAAGGCGGAGCACAGTACATTTAGGACAGGTCGCTTGCTCGTTTAAAAGAGATTTATCTGCTGGGGTCGTCGCGGGCCACGTGAAGAGCCTGTCGCGCAGCCCCGCAGTCATTTGTCTACTCCTTCAGCAAACATGGCGACACCGCGCAGCGCCAGGCAAGGACAAGTCCTAATACAGTTGTCAACCCAAATCCTGCTGAAAAAAGAGAGATGAAGGGACGGAAGAAGGGTAAAAAGAGATGTCACCTTTGATCGATGATCAGCAAAGAGGCTCAGAGAAGATAAATGATGTAACCTTAAAAATACTAACGCAGACCTCAAAGAAAAATTATGACAAGCCAATTCAGAGACATAAAACCCTTGAGAGACTCTGAGGTAATGTCTGAGAATAATAAAAATTTAGACCGAAGAGAGACATCTCTGTTACTATTATAGTCAGTCGTTCGTTAAAACGAAACTGTAATGTCTTTTATATATAAAAAAAAAGGTTATACTCGTAAGTGGTACTATTTTTGCAATATTATTGATGTTACTTCGATTACTGCCAAGAAATTGTTTGGAGGAGACTTCACACAAATGGGAAATTTGAAGAACATTACTAAAAAATTGGAGGGAAAGATTGTTTAAAAAATTTGAATCATTTTATTTTTAATCTCTTTATAGACATCTCCATTATGTGCCAACAATTTTAATCATTACTTCTAATACCGCCAAATATTTCTGTGTTAACCGTAATTTATCTGGTTGCGTTTAAACTTTAGGGGAAAATCACATTACAAATTTTTAATTAGTATTCTTTCAGAGTATAAGATAAATTCGGTTTATTACAATATTCCGCATGCGGAAAAAATGAATTAGTTCCACGCCTCTTTGTATCTATTTTCACCTTAATTAATATAGAAAGCGAATTAGCTAATCAGTTTACGGAAGTATGAACATGTAACAATTTATCTTCTTTAGCTAGTGGGAATAGGGTGGAAAAAACTATTCTGATGAACTTCTGAAATATAAATCACTTTAAGTGATTTTTATCGACTGGACTTTGTTCCAGATTTTGAATTGCGGGAGTTTATAGAAATATACAATATTTAAATTAGAGATGCTGTAGGGCATCTAAGGTTTCATCTGATCGTAAAATACCCATAACTGAATAGTTATCAATTTTATAACTGCAGAAGGAAGTTTGTTAATCGAGCTGTTGCATGACGATATTATAAAATGCTCGCAACACCTACATATCAAGGAAGCCTATAGGGACCACGGAATAAGTTGTAGTGCAGGTAAATGTTCAAATGTTTTATAAGTAACCATTTATAAACTGAGAAAAATCTTGCCCGGTCATTTAAACTAACTAAAAGCTAATTTTCAAATTCCATCCGAAGTTAATTACAAACATAATACATAAATATTATTAATAAACCAAAATAAGAAATGATTTAGGATGAATAGCGAGGTTAGCGGTTTGTAATAGCATTAAAGACGAACCGACTCATTTGCAGCAATTATTCTTTGCTGACAGAAATAGGTACATAGCATAACACTTACAACGTCTTACAAAACAATTAGAAATTATGAAATGTTTCCCTGATACAAACAAAAATATCTTAAAAGCTCCTTATTCCAGAATACTCTCGTTCTGAGATATAAAGTTCTGCTATCTAGCTGTAATGTGACCGCTTCTTATATAGACCAGCGAAGCCTAGCAGCTTGACATTGAACTATCGCATACCCGTGACCTTGATTGTATACAATTCTTCATTTTACAGTAGGAATTTCAAAAAATTCCTTTATTAATTAACAATGAAGTTAAAGCGGAGAACTTAATCATTAAAATGAAATCTGATTTATCGATTTTTTTAAAGTATTACAGGAGAAAGATGACTCGTCACAAAAACACCTCTTAGAACTAATATATGATATTCATTAAAGCCTTTAAAATGAGCAACAGACTGGAAATGGTATCGTTAGCGTCAAATTGGGGATCCCTGCTGCCGATATGCACTTAGTGACAACGCCCTAGGCAATGAGAGAAGGCGCAGGGAATGGGGAACTCGTCTGCTCTTCTGCTGCTCCCGGCAGTAAGCATTTGGGTGCAGAGAACTGCTGCGAGGAAACAGGCTTTTCCGGTAAGCCGACTGTTAAAAAATTTACTCTTCGATTGTCAGGTACTAATGTGATATGGAGTCACTTAGACTAAAAGCCCTCGATACCACCAGCAGTGGAGATCCCTATTAAATCTAACAAGACATTCTTTCTGTGGCTACCTACCTTGTGGTCATCTGAGCGACAGAGAATCCGACCGGACTGTCGCCGTTGAGGTCCTCGTTAACGGGCCATCCCTGCTCCCGGGCAGCCTGTAGGATGTCGTTGGTGATGTCGGGCTGGTGGGGGAAGCGCGTCACTGTCAGAGGTCCTCCGGAGCCGTGGAAGGCAGAGCCGACACGCCGGAGCTCCTCGTTGTCTTCAGAGTACTTGAACCAGGGCAGCACGTCCTTCCACGACCAACCCTCGCAACCCTCCTCGGCCCAGCGGTCGTAGTCTCGGGGGTGTCCTCGCAGGTACATCATTCCGTTCAGCACGGAGCATCCTCCCAGCACCTGAAAATAACGACTGCAAATGCTGGATCACAAGCATTCTGCTACCCACAGTCGTTACAAATTTACTGCTGCCAACTCTAAAAAAAATATTTCGTGTCACATGTACGTTTAGGAAGTGCCAAAAATATGCTAAAATTTTCGGAAAATGATGATGAAATAGCAAGAAACATTAAAGGCAGCATTAACATTTCTACCAGAAATATCTCCTCTCAAAATAAACCCGCCCATTAACAGGTCTACCATGAACATCATTTCCATTCAACACTTCCATCAAAATGAAATACTATACCAATAATCTACCTAGTAACATCTCTACCATTTACGAACCCTGCAGCATGAAAACTCTACCAAAACATCTCTACCAGAGGAATCTCTCCCAAACGCAATATCTACCACAAATACTCTCTGCCAATCACACGGATACCATTAACATTTTAACCAAATTGTGAACTTGTCAAAATAAAAATATACTAGAATAGTTCTATTCCCCAAAAATCTTTACCAAGAAAACCCTGCCTTAATGTAACTTTACAATTTTCCAACACTACCGAAAAACAATTCTACCAGAATTTAACTCTACCAGAAAAACCAGTGTACTATGCCTCATGCAATGAAAAGAGCAGAAAATAATAATTAAATTGCGTCTGTAAGACAAATATCGGGTAATGTGAATTTTATCGTGAAAATTATCTGAAGCAAGACTTAAATATATATTTTAGTTAAAAATAATAATAAACAACACATGTTTACTGTTTTATAACAACTGAATTATTTAAATTTGTTAAAAAAAATTAATAGTTTACTACCTATATGGAGATCCTTGCTTTAAAATTATATAACACAATCAACTTAAAGTTAGCAACAATTAATAACAATTAGTTGTGGTAGATTAATCTAATAAATAAATGAACAATACTAAAATTTTATCATTCAGAAAATGGTTGACCTATCAGAAAATACTAAAAAATGTTCATGCTAAATTGATTTTTTTCGTGCTAAATCACTTGGAAATAAACTAAATTTAGCAATAAAATGCTAAATTTGCAGCGCTGTATAAATTATTGTACTGTATACCGAGGACATTAAACCATTCACGTTCAGGAGATTCCAGTTATAAAAGTTACCTGCTGAAATGGGGATACGTATAGTGATGATGGTTAACATAACTAATGAGTGACCAAAAGTCATATCTTAACGGGGAAGCATCTTACCTAATTTTCGGCAATTTTCGCTACATACAAGGAAGTAAATGCAGCTGATTTTTTTTTAGAGAAGACTGTAATTGATGTTTTCATCGAAACAGAAACTAAAGTAAGTTGTATATTATGCAAAACCGGGAATTGGTTAACATCATCCCGGCAGTTACACATATAACCTGACCTGTAGAGGCCAGGGGAAGATACTTTGCCTCCGGCTTATTTATTGCCTATTGGTGAATAATTTGTTACATGGTTGGGAAGTATAATCTTCGTTGCAACTATGATGGAGAAAGGTGTTATCACGACAGCAGGAGGCACAAAGTCACTAACTACATCTTCTTCTGGCTCTGTCTACATAGTTAAGATTGGTGACCATTATGGAAGTTTTCTCAGTTATCTGCTTCTACAGGAGGGGCGTTGTGTATGAGAATGAAGAAGGTAACCGGACAAAGTACCGGATAAAGTACATGTAGGTATATAGTACAAATTCAGTTCCTTATTTCTATAAACGATATTGTAGACAATAGTAATTGTCGTTTCAGGTTGTTTGGTGATGATGTAGTTATCTACAATGTAAAATGTTTATATCGATTGTTAATAAATGCAAAGTGATCTTGACGTCATTTCAGCATGGAGGAATAAATCAGAGCTTAAATAGAATTTAAAAAAGTAGTTTCGTTTTGTTCGTTGTGTCGAATTCCTAGCAGAGCAACTTCCTAAATTCCTGGGAATGTTGATTCGTAAGCCTAAAAGTATAAAGCAACATGGAAAAGGTGCAGCGCATATCATTGATCAGATAGAAAACTATTTCTAGACTGTGGTTCATAGGATGAATTTCCAAAAACTGTAATCGCAAGGAATTAATCGTATTGAGAATGTGCAGAGAACACATGGGAACTTGTGACCAATTGCCACAGTGTTACTGAACTGAAACATCCAACGGGTTGGGATTCTCTGGTAAACAAATAACGAAGTTTTCGCATAAATTTATCGAATGACATGACAACTTCTGTCATTTACGAATGTACTGAAATACTGTCCCCACAAACTTTGCTGGATGGCTGTGATATAATAGATATGATGAGAGAAATAAGACTTAATACTGTTCTCTGCATGAATTCAGTCTTTCCTCATGCTGTTGAAGATTTAAATGTATACAATAAAGATTAGTTTTGGTTTAAAGCACTATCTATAAAATGCAGAGTGCCAATGTAAATTAATGCAACCTTTGTTGGAAGACATGAAAGAGGACTATCAAACAGAGTACTCTCTCGTCACTCTGTACGCTTCGCTGAAAGTTTTTGTATTTATTCCATCCCGGATTTGCGTAATCTCTTAACTGTTACTTTCTATCGCTCTCTGCTCTTCTCTGTTGGACAAGTAGAGGGGTCAGTGGAAACTTCAACCTTTACTGAGACTTAGTGCAGGCTAGTGTTGTGTAAAGTACGCCTCGGCAGTAACCACAGCCACAAATGAGTTAATAGATTCGCTGCTAATCCCTTACGTCGAGTTAGCGAGTTAGGAGAACATGAAAGACACCAAAACAGCTCGAGTTAACACAATAGCAGAACTAAGCAGAACCGACCAGCAAGGATTAACAATTATCTCCCCTACTGTATAGTTTTCATGATTTTTCCTCAAATAATGCAATGCGACTTTCATGGCTTGCGACTAAGAGTCAAATGGTATAACTACACAAGTACAAATTAGTTAATATTTTCTTACTAGATTCTCCTAAAGAATTCATTAATTTCTTTGTAAATGCCACGCTGTTGATAAACCTAAATAATTATTAACAATGGAACATGAAACGCGATGAAACCCGGCTTCATATAAGAAAACCTAACAATAATATAGCAATAGTAAAATGGTGATCACAAACAACTGAACGACAGACAAGTAAGATATACTTAAGAGTAGTCTATTTTTTACCCCTCGTCGACGTCAAGGCGGGTGTCTATAACATACATTGCTTATTTTCTAATGGTTTTAGTAAGCTATCCCAAATTAAAAAAAAAAGGAACTATATTCTGTAGCGTATACGTCTACTGTATAACATATTTGCATACCGTAATCGTATATTACGTTTTAGTTTTGTGATTTGACATTTTGAGTATCATAACTGTGAATTAACACGTTTGTGTCTGAAGGCCGTTTTTAACCTTCAGCCTAGGCTCTCTGCTGTCCTTGAGATAGGCAAGGCTTCGAGAACATGATTTCTTTCTGCAATTGGTTCTTACATTTAACAATTTCTTGTGTATCTAACATCTATGACCTGCAGTCAATAGTTGCAAAGTAAGCTTACCCGAGATAGTCATTTCCACTAGGTTGAATGCAAATATTCTATGATTAAAAAAATTTGGATTCTCTGGTGTATTGTTTTTAAATGCCTTGTCCGGATTCTTCAATAATTTTTAGCAGTTTAACGCATACACTTTTCACTACGAAATCTATTATGATTTTGGAGACGTTTTTAACGTCAAAAGTCATTGCGCATCTTGTCTCTTAGTTTATGTTCTGTGGGTTTTAGTAAAAAAAAGTTGTATCACTTCCGATTTCCAATAAAAGTACCTTTCATATAGCTTCTTCACAATATGAATTTTTGAAACGTATCTAACAGCGTTTGGTGTTATCAAAAATTTTCCAATAGTTCAGAAAACAGTGCGACAGAATGGTAACCAAAAATTCAGAAAGAACGTTTTCAATCCATTTATCTTGCGTTCATACAGAATGGTATCCGTAACCTTTACAATTCCGCCAAATGTTTATGTTTCTTGGAAGTCAGTATGTAATTCTATCGGTCTTCCCAGTGACCCTTCCGCACATCCTTTACCATTAAAATGTGAAATAAGGGCAATAAAAAAATTTCAGATATTTATTCTGAAACCGTTTGCTGAAGATAATTCACCCGATGTGAATAGTTTTTCCTCCAAAGAAGGCAATTACAGATCTATCTTCAAGGATATACCAGCTTCTTGCGATTTCCTATCTATGAAAAGCTCGAAGACGCATGGACGCTATGATCAAAATTGATTGATTTTTAAACATACTTGAATCATAAAATGGAAGAAGATAATTTTACATTATCCGAATGAATTCATGGTTATAAGCTACGAGCTACATATTCGAACTCTAAGTCAACATCACTGGTTGATGAGAGCGAAAGTTTTAGCTTGTAGGAACGTTCATTTGTTCCACTAATCTTATATCTTATATATATATATATATAAATAGACGTGTGTTTTCCTATATTTCACTTTTCAGCCACCACTACCTAGCAGAGATCACTGATGTTTGTTAGTGGAAGTAGCATGGAGTTTCCTGTCATGCACAACGTTGGCCGAATGCCGATAGCTGTGGGGATGTGGGAGATATAATGATTAAAGTTGGCCAGTGCAGGGCGTTTTCATATTTCGACCAAAAATTCGTATCTCCGTATACTTCTCTTTCCTGCCACAACTACATAACAAAGACCTTTGGTTTTTGTGTGTGGTAGTAGAATCGTCTTTCCTGTCGTGCACTATGGTTGTTAGATGTCGGTAGCTATGGGGGTGTGGGAGATATGGGGGTTGAAAGTGGTCGACCTGTGGCAATTTCATACTTCTGCCAAAGACAAAAGTGTCATGGTGTATCACTTTTCAGCGAAAACTATAGATCACAGATAACTGGCGTTTGTGTTTAGTAGTAGCACAGAGTCACCTTTCGATCACAACAGCGGCCGAATTTCAGAAACTGTGGTACTGTGGTAGATATGGTGGTTGTAAGTGGCCGACCAAGGATATTTTCGTATTTCGACTGTCTCCGCATATGTCACTTTTCTGCCACAACTACATAGCATAGAGCATTGGTGTTTGTGTTTGGTAGTAGAATCGTATCTCATGTAGTGCACTATGGTTGTTAGATGTCGGTAGCTATGGGGGTGTGGGAGAAATGGGGGTTGAAAGTGGTCGACCTGTGGCAATTTCATACTTCTGCCAAAGACAAAAGTGTCATGGTGTATCACTTTTCAGCGAAAACTATAGATCACAGATAACTGGCGTTTGTGTTTAGTAGTAGCACAGAGTCACCTTTCGATCACAACAGCGGCCGAATTTCAGAAACTGTGGTACTGTGGTAGATATGGTGGTTGTAAGTGGCCGACCAAGGATATTTTCGTATTTCGACTGTCTCCGCATATGTCACTTTTCTGCCACAACTACATAGCATAGAGCATTGGTGTTTGTGTGAGGTAGTAGAATCGTGTCTGTTGTCGTGCACTATGGTTGTTAGATGTCGGTAGCTATGGGGGTGTGGAAGATATGGGGGATGAAAATGGTCGACCTGCGGCAATTTCATATTTCTGCCAAAGACGCATGTGTCACGGTGTATCACTTTTAAGTGAAAACTATCAATCGCAGATCACTGGCGTTTGTGTGTGGTAGTAACACAGAGTCTCCCATCGATCACAACGTTGGCCGAAATTCGGTAACTGTGGGAGTGTGTGAGATATGGTGTTTGAAATTGGTCGATCATGAATATTTTCGTATTTCATCCAAAGACTTGTGGGTATCCGTAAATTTTACTTTGCTGCCGGAACTACATAGCGCAGAAGACTGGTATTTGTGTGTGGTAATAGTATCGAGTCTCCCATCGTGCACTATGTTGGTTAGATGTCTATAGCTGTCAATATGAATTCTTTACAATCACGAACGAAGTCGTGGGTACCAGCTAGTAGTGAATAACAGAAGTTACCTGCGAGACAATGATCAGATTAAGAACCAGTGTAAGTATCAAGTTGTATACGAAGAAATATGCGACTGTGGGGAAATACCGATCGTTGTCGATGATCGGTAAAGTTCAGGCATGCCAGTGAAGAGGACGTGGGCCATCTAGATTACGGTGAATAGATTTACGAAATGACCCCAAGGGAATTTAGGGATGGCTCCTTCAAATTGCCAAGCCAAATTCTTCCCGTCCCTTGTCTCCAATACTCTACAACTTCTACAATGTTGACGCAGTGCAATAAAAAAAATCTAATTCAGGAGCATTTACACCTGTGCCCAAAACATGGAACATCCTTTCACGTACGAGATTCTAGTATTAACCAATGAAAAGGCTATCAAAGTTGATGAAGATTTTTAGAATTGCGTTCACATTGACACAGTAATGCAAGTAAATGACACAGTATACTCAGCAATAATCGCAGACACACATAGAGAACTTAAATAATGGACACTACACTCCTTTTTACAGGGCTGTAATAGCCCGTTAGAATTATCACATTGAGTGAACCGCGTAATCGACTTAATTTCGTATCTATACGGGAATGAAGACTCCTGTTATGAACGTTTTAGATAGATGGGTCGTTCCGATATTGTCTCGTTCAGGCGTATACATCACGTTCGACACTCGAACTTTTGACCCCTCGCTTCCCATGCAATCGGCAAAGGTCTCTGGTAGACGCAGTGAAAGCGTTGGCCGCGTAATATTTGGAGTTCGCTTGTAGGTCGTCTCTTGTATTTTTAACGGCGAATTCCGGAAGTATGGCGGACGGCATGGTTGGTGTTTTATTCAAGGCCCCGTTGGCCGCTCTTCTCGGAGCTCTTCCGCTTGCTACAAATCCAGTCTAGGCTGTGAGGAAACCATTAGGCTGGTTCCTGGCCTGACATTGTGTTCACAATACAACCTTAATATTTCCCACTTCCAACATTTCTTGGCCTGAATGAGTACATCAATTTTTTTAGATGATAATAGCTTCATATTTTCACTCAACTGAAAGATATGCTCTTACAAAGAAACGTTCCCAGAACCCATTACCTTCGAAAAATGCAAACAGAACTAGGCAATATACGTGTATTTAGGGATATCGATCTATCATGAAATTCTATTATGGGCATACAACATAAAAAAGGTGATATAATTAGTTGTTCAATGTTTTATATTTTTTAATTTCTAAAATTTATATCATGCAAACTGAAAATGCTACAGAAGTGTCATTAATTACTACTATCATTTTATAAAAATTAATGAAATAAGAAAATATGATTGTATGTGATGTCAACGATCAAGCCCAATGAAATTTTTGAAGTGAAAACTTCTTTAGGCACGTTGGAAGATTTTTGCATGGGTAAAATAATTTGATTTCGCATCACCGACATGTTAATGTTAACAGTATAGCCATAATTATAAGTATGACGTGTTGCACTTGAATAGAGGACTGGTGACTCAGTTGATTAAGACGCGTAACTGGTAAACAGAAGGGTCCTGGTCTCAACTGTATTATATATATATATATATATAACCTCTGCAATACATCACGTAATGAGTATGTCATAGTGACTTAGGAGTTATCTTACTAGGGCATAAAACAGATTTCTATTTGTTCGGTAGAATTTTTGCCGCGGATTTTAAAATTAAGAATTGTATAAAATTTTATAATAATGTTAGATTAATGTGTACAATTGTGAAAATATGGTTACTATAGAAGAATACTCTTTATTAGCTTATGTTATCAAAATTTTGGATTGAAAAATATGCAAAAAAAAACAAAAAAAAACACTTAAACCTAGCAATTTAAACCTAAACATGCAAATTATTTTTAATTTCAAATTTAAGCCTTTACTGGCTTATACTATCGAAATTTCAGGTTTAAATATGCATATTTTTCTTACTTCACTTACCAGAAGCCTATCCTTTCTAGAATACAATGATATGATTGATGGTACGAATAATCTAAGTATTGTTTAAATTAATGTTAATGGTGTAAACAATGAAAATAATGTTGAAAATTAAGTTAATTGAAATACATGTAAATACAAACAGTATATATCAATAATATAAATGTATATTAGTTATTACGTATTATGTAATTGTATTTATATGTTGTAGAACTAGATGTGAAAAACAGAGTAATGTTAATACTTACTTAATTTCTGTGTCCATAAAAAAACGACACTAATGTTAATGAGTTTAATATAAAAATTATGAAATATTAATTTGGAATTATGGGATTTTAATTTTTGATACTACAATTAATTTGAAAGTATAAAAAATCACTGATATTGTTTTAAAATTTCACTAATCTCAGCAGTTCCCAGTGACCGCCAATTTTTTTGTTTTGTTTAAATCCTATGCACAGTCAGCACAATTGATTATTTCTTAAGATATTTGATTTGACACACATTTTGTACATTTTATTCGTTCAGGAAGCCATGAAAATTTCTTTGAAATATGATGGTGGATCAATCATAAACGAGACTTTAAAAAATGTGAGGAATACTTTGATACTCAATATTGGAGCCACAGAAACTATCGAATTTCAGTGTATTATTTTTTTATTATTACTACTCCGCGATTCACTAAAAGTGTTTTGTCGTCTACTTGTTTATTAATTCCATGGGTCAATAGCAATTTTGTATGGACCTTTGTGCAACGCGTAATTATCAAGTTTCGAGCAAATAATTTCATATGGACTTACGACCTACTGATAGAGTTTCAGTTTACCTCGCATTCCGTCTCTGTTGTAACTGGAATCTATGTTTAACGTGCACTCTGTAAGAATCACAGGAAATAATATAAAAAAATGAAACACGTATTGTTCTAATTTGTTGATTACTTTTCACTTTGATATCTCAGTCGATCATCAGTATTTATCGATGTATTTATTGACCGAGCCGAGAGCAAAAACAGATGCTCTGAACGTAAAAGTTGTGACAGTCATAAAACTACTTGCTAATGATGCACTAATTCAGTATTTGACAAGACAGACAATTCAACATCGGTGACTAATGTCATTAGAGAACGTTGGAAGATGCAGCAACAGTAACAGTTCTGTTATCTGTTGTTCCCTAACGTGTATTCTACAACATAATTTGTAGTTTGCCTTAGACGGGTGGTAGCAGTATAGATGCGGGGATGATGTACTGTGCGTGCGCAACGTGAGGGGCAGATTAAGTTATTAGCGAGAGACGAAGTAATACCAGGGAGCAGTTTATCACCGGTGACACTGTTGGTATCCATAAGCGCAACTAACTTGCAGGTGACAGATGGAGGAAGTGACCGTAAACTCTGCACATGGGCGCATCTCCGGTGAAAGCCGGCCTGCGCAGCTGACCTCGGCTTTGGTACACACCGGACGCTCGCTACCTGACGACCAGAGATACAAACTTCTTTCTCAATAGTCAGAGTTATGATCAACAATGACAAATCAAATTTCTATTTCAAACTGCAGGATCGATTTCCCGTGACTGTATATTACATTCTGTCAAACAGACATGAGTCGACAGCTGTCTCCATTTCTTGACAAGTTACCTTTCATCATTGAATAAATGCTATAGTTAAAACGGAGAAGAATTTATGCATATATATAATTTTTTCTCACTGCAGTTACTATGGGCTTTGTAGGACGCGACCTACATGTTTTTGCTTCTATCTAGTGCGAATCAAAAGCGGAAAAGGGAGTGGAGGCCCCGCTATAGAAAGAACCAGATTTGTTAGATATGGAGCAGTGACGTAATTACACCGCTGAGGCCCACGGTAAATTTATCGGATGGGGCCCTCTATCTGTACCGGATTTCGGCGTAGGGGGGGGGGAGGGTGCAAGCCGGGAACCCATTTTATTGTTTAGCTCACTATTTTTTAGCTGGAGGCTCCCTCTAGCTGGGGGCAGGTGAAATTTTGCCCGTTCTGCCACCTTATTGTTACGATAGTGATCTGGAGTGTTTAGGTTGGGGTGAAAAATTTTGGGTTCTCATCTGTCAGCGAAACGTGTAACTCGTATATGATGACAGAATTTTGTTTGTGAAATGTATAGTTTGTGGGGAGGTGACTTGGTCCAGCTACTAAAGCACAATCAGGACGACCGGTACGCGGGTCCAGAATACGAACCTGGTTCCGTTGTACTCCGATATCCAGTGTGGTGGAGTCTTAATGAAATACCAACTCCTTGTTTTATCACCGGCGTTAATGCCAAATAATTGAGGTGCAGCGATTTTGTCACGGAGATCCACATTCCTCCTAATCTTACTGCCTCTCGTTTCTTTACCAAGATTGAGCGATCTATCAGTTACAGTGAACTGGGAACAAACTGACAATGAGTGTGTGTAGACTGAAGTTTGGTTCAGTATTTTATTGATTTCTTTTTTACTTATGGGTTTACGCCTCTTCGACTTTAAGGTCTTGGAGGAAGGACTGAGAGCAAGGACGGGGAAGGAATTCGGCCATGACCTTTTTGAGGAACAATCCTGGCATTTACCTGGCGTGATTTGGGGAAACCATTGAAAACCCAAATCTGAATGGCGGATGAGGATTCGAAACCGAATACGAGGGCAGAGCGTTACTACTCAGCCACGCTCGGTGATATTTTATGCAGAACAGGTGATTGTTTTAGTAAACGGGTAGTGATTATATAATTTTCTAGTCAAACATACGGTCTGCACGTGACATTATTGTTGACTTAGGATTCAACTTATACTTTTGCATTGAACGATATTCATTCCGTTTCTACTATCATTTTTGCGCACGGTTACCAGGTTAATAATTCGGGTTGGTTAGAATATTAGGACTATGTAAAATAATGTTTCAGACGACTTAACATTGTAACCATCACGAAACTAATAAGTTTTCTGAAAAAGCCACCAAACAATTAAAAATTCTGCTGCAAATTGTATGTTTATCCGAAAATCAAATATTCTTGTCAATCCATTTACACAGTACTGTTTACACAAACGCTGAACATTATGGTTAATTATTATAGCGGTTAAACTCTAGGCTGGCGCGGAAGTGCGGGATCGTATTTCTTCACGCCGACCTGCTCCATACAAACAGCGGGCACTAAGTACGTTATCTATTTTAAGTGGGAAATTTTTGCTAATAAATTTTTTATGATAATTTTTTGTTGTTGTTTTTCCCGCGGAACATATTCGAACCTGGTTAGAGTGTCAGAGGTGGTCTGCGAACCAAATGTTGAGAATCGCTGGTTTAAACCAACCGTTGTTAATGTTCTGTAAAAGAAGACCCCAACAAGTAACGTTTCCTTGTTGTAAATTTCCAAGAATCTGTGTGGGTTAAGTGTTGCGTAAAGGTGTAGTTTCCTGTTAGCGAAATGACGGATAGCCGTGACCGGATCAAGTCATACTTTCATTTCTTGCCTCCGGAGGCAGGTACGTAGCAGGTTATCGCTACCATCGCTGGGAACGAGGTGAACCAGCAACGGTTCCACAACTAATACAAACTTACTGTGATTGAAAATTTCGGGTAGCAGTACTAATGACAGGTTAATGTATTGATGTCAAGGCATTTGAGAAACATTCGTAACAGCATTGAGTAAAACTGTAATAAGTAGAAGCTGACAGGTATGTACGAGTATGCGGAAGTTTGGTTGTATCCTGCAGTAGCAGCCATACTAGGCCTGATTACAGAGATACAATGATAAATTATTTTCTTCTGTTTGGATTAGTGTTGTTACATGTGTATACATGACAGTAAGAAATATAGTTAAGACTAATGTGTTGTATTCACGAAGACAAAGAGTAGGAACTGTGAAACCAGGCCTACTCTTCCGAAAGGCATTAAGTTGGGTGCCATGTTTTAAGACACTAAACGACAGAAGAGTCACAGTCAACAGTTACGCGTGTCCTCAACCCAGACACAATGCTGAAAGGTTTGGTATTTGACCTAGACGTCTAGAACACAATCTGCATGGTTAGGGATTGTACACCATTAACTGTTGTTCCTTGCTCACCAAATCCCGAATGATGAACGTTTTTTACTCCACCTGGGCATGATCCGGCTGACTCCTTTTGGGGTGTCAGACACCATAACGACAAGTAATTAAATATTTATGTGACTATATTTACATACGACTAAACATTTAATTTTAACGACAGTAAAAGAAGCGAGAGGAACCCTTCAGTTTTAGTTTCGTTTAAAGAAAAATGGAAATAGTAGACCATGAACTGAATTTAGTACACTGCTTCCTAATGGTGCGTGTGGCACTACGGTAATCACCACGCAATAATCTGCTTGAAAGTGACCCAATATTGGTCCCATTTAGATTAGAATCAATTGAGTTCCTGATGGTGAGGAAATAGTATATGTAGCAGGGTGTTCTTACAGAATATAGTTCTGTTAGCAGAATAAGACTAACAGAAAGAAGAGGCAGCATTGTGGCTCGCCTTTTGAACAGTTGAAGAAAAGAACTATAGAGATTGATAACGATTACAATATAAGAAGCAGTTAACTGAGCGTGGACGTTGTTACGGTTGTGTTGAGATGAAAATATTAGCGCAGGACAGAAGGAGATGGAGGATTGCCTCACACCAGTCGAAAGACTGATGGCAGAAGGAAAAAGTAGTCACAATATAAACTTCTTTCCACATGCAAGCAAAGTTCTTGACACTCGATTCTGACAGGTTTGGTGGTGCATTAGGTTTAGAAGACTGGTTGCTGATCGAAATCTGGTTCGAAATGGTCCTTCAAACTGTCCTTCACCTCCGATTCTGCTCTATATATGTGAAACACGCAGGTCACTCCCTGGTTTGGACTTTACATTAAATTTTAGTCTATGACAGTGGTGAATTGCGCAGTATCAAGAAACTTTCTCACCGAGCGTGGTGAGTGAGTGGTTAACCCTCTGGCCCCGCATTCTGGAGGATGCCGGTTCGAATCCCCGTCCGGGCTGATTTGGGATTCCAATGGCTTCCCCAAATCACTCCAGGCAAATGCCGGGATGCTTCTTTCAAAAGGCCATGTCTAAATTCCTTCCCATTTCTGTCCCCAGTCCCATCCCACCTCTAATGATTTCCACGTCGACGAGGCGTACAGCGTTAAGTAAAGAAAAAAAAGAACTTCCCACAATCTCAGGAAAACCACGGGATATTATTATTACCCCTTGATTAGTACAACTGATAAAACTACAGGCAAATGTATTTCCTGTTGTATTTTTATTTTTGGTTGCCTACGCTCCAGTTTTGTTATTACAGTCATCAATGCGGGAATGCAGTAAGAAATCGCTCGGTTCAGACATTTTAATGATTCTGAAAAAATATAAAATAAGTACCAGCAATAAACTTAAGCAGTGTGTCTGTTAATGGAAAGACCAAAATTTGTAACACTTATTCCACTGTGTGTTTAGCAGTAATTTCTATCATCAGCGAAGCAGGAACCGACTGTAGTACGATCAAGGTGTAAGCTTGAAGAGGATGTTTAGATGATATCGACAACGGTGAGTACACTTGAGTTAGCCTGCAGTACTTGATGAGGAGATGGGCTTATGGTTGAGGAGAGAACGTACCTTCCCGCGGACCCACTTGCAGCGCTTCTCGGGGTATGCTAGGCAGGCGTTCTGCTCCGGCTCCGTTTTGTAGTTCCAGTCCATGTCGGGGTCGCCGTGGTAGTTGATCACCATGGAGGGCACTGCAGATCCAGGCGGCTCGTCACCGCCAGCCTCCAGTAGCAGCACCCGCCACTCGGGAACCTGTCAAAACAGTTAGTAATTACCAAGAGCACCTCATTGTGTCACACCAAACATTAGTGACCAATAATGTTTAATATTTAATTAAATTGCAATGGAGCGCACGCTCCGATGGAAATTTCCCTAAACACCCACCTTCCTCCTTTTCTGCATCCACCTACATTTGCCCTTTAAAAAGTTTAGCTTTAAATTCTTTCAAGGTTTTTGACAAATTATTCATCGTTTCTCTTGGTCACTTATTCCAATCCCTGGCACCCTTATCCCAAAAATAGAATCTTCCTCACCCTTGTGCCTGAAATCGAGTGCCAGCTTGTGATCATGGTGGTCATCTTTTCCCTTCTATGCATTACTTTCAATTCTTACACCAATATCTTTCCATGCCTCATCACCAATATACGCCTTGTACACTCCCATGATCCTCTTCACCCTCCTTCTATCTTCCAATGAATTGGGAATGGGTTCCAGCTCTTCTATCATATCTGTTACTGATTGTGTTCTGCGATAATTTCCAGAAACAAATCTAGCAGCCTTTCTTTGCACCTTCTCCAACTCCAAACTGACACGACTGTTGAAGAAGATTTAGTGGGAATGGACTGAGGTTTCCACACATTTTCAAAAAATACTCTACAGGAAACAAGAAAAGAAGTTACTCCAGATAATGTTCTTTCAATCTGTGTTCATCTCCTGTAAACAGTACAAAATGTTTACATCAACAAACTGAAAATAACTTTTGGCTTTATACCTGGCGATTAATGAAGACTTAAGTTACAGAAGAGGAGTTATATCACTAATTTAGTACACTATAACATTGCTGCTTAAGAAAAAACATTAGTAATAATATCTGCTTCGCTGAAGTATATAGTTATATGCATAATCACTTTTATTATTAACTAGCTGATCTACCCGGCATTGCTCGGGGGCCAGATATGAAGTTTTGGTGTAAAGTTCTGATGTTATATCCAGTTTGATCAGATTGTAATATACATTTTGCTAAAATGGGTGAAGAGAAAGATGGTTTGGGATTTTGTAAACCAAATGTAGACACTATATTTTTGTTTTGTTTTAATGCATTAGGATGGGATAAATATTATGGCCCTATTTATCTCCACACTAACTTTAAAGCAATTATTAAATTTCAAGTTAGATCTTTTCAGTCACTACTTGACCGACCAGAAGCGGTACAACGTCTATAAACATTAAATTTTATAGGCTTTCAAACTATCATCAACAGTTCTGGCCGATTTCCCGCCGGTTTTCGCAATATTTACAAAATACTGAACCACTGCAATGTAAATTTTCCTTAAAAGGTGTGGTGGGAGGAAAGGGATGGGTTTTTGTAATTCAAATGTGGATAATATCTTTCCCCTTGTACTGAAGTACATATGCGTCTCCAAGGTTTCATCGAGATATGGTCAACCTGCTCCTTATAAAAAGGATTAGTTTTCTATGAAATATATGCAAAAACTAGTATTGCTTTAGAATCAGGCATTTCAAAACCAGCTAATTCTGCAACAGTTTTATGCACGAGATTTACACGGTTTAAGAGTGAATTTGCTCATAAAACGGTTCTAAATTTCTCTTTCTGATTTTCTCTAATGTATATAGTTACAATCGCTAGAGCAGAAAAAAAGGTAATGAATCACATCATACAGATAAATATCTGTTGACGTATTAAGTTCTTACCGTACACCTTATCAAAATTCTTTACATTGAATCAATAAAGAACATTAATTACCATAACAACAAAAGAAATATTTCCACCTATTCATATTGTTTGTACAATGTCCTGTATTATTAATCAGATTCGTAGAGGACAATAAAATCTGGAATTAAAATTATCCGTACCGGAGACTTGATTCGAAAATGCGATGCGTCACAGCTACGATCAGTTACGTTACAAGAGCCTTTAAGAATCAATCTATGTTGCCCCACTGAGCCAATTTCCTGTTTGATGATCGCTATCCTAGTGGTCGAGAAAAGATTAATTTTTATAGCCAAAGAATTTTTTAAAATAATGGTATGTATTTCAAATCATTGATGGGTAAATCACTTTCTGTATTGTAAAATATCTCCCTTATATGAATCTCCATTAAGAGAAAACTATTCCGTTCAACCGACTTGTCAAATATTTTGAACTAATTACAGTAATTACCATAGGGATTCATTATATTTGATTTGGATGGTCATTTCGTCCAGTGTTTGGGTAATGTCGCAATATTAACGAAACATTATCTTATACGAGAATGTTACGACATATTCCGCGTATAATCTTCTCTACGCACCGCAAGTTTCCTTCGCTGACGGAATATAGCATCTTGTTTCCTGTTATTCTCACGGATGGTGACACCGTTCTCACGGTTCTCACGGTGAAACAAGGTATGTTGGATACACCGATTCTCTCACTGCTCATAATCCTTTGGTACGAGCTGTTAAATATACCCAACTCTTCCCTGTGCAGGAGAACTGTTTAAAGGAACTAGACATCATTTGAGACGCTTGGCGTGTGATAGGAGCGGATAGAGATATGCATTCCCTTCCGCCACGTCAAAAGGCTGTGTTGTCAGTAGCAAGTTCTGTCCAACTTAAATTAGCAGAGTAAGATATCATTTCATACATGACTGGCATCGTAGGGATTTAAACACTTCTCCTCCACTTCACAGTCATCCTTTGGACTAATAGAATCACTTGCTACTCCGTAAGGGGACCAACAGGCTCAACATCAGCACACGGACCTTGTGACCTGAAGGAGCGAATGAACCTTACATTCAGCATCTGGTTGGACCGGTTTGAAGAAGCTGTTAACCTGAGTACTGTGAAGTCGGTTTCGTCTTTCAACTCTTATTTTGTTTTCATCCGACTCACGAGCTTCTGCATTTACCTGGCTTACGAAATCAAATCAGTCTATATATCTTAGTATAATCATTTGTTTGCAAGTACCAGTTAGATTTAATTACTAGCAAACAAATGTGAAAAAATGACTTTTTAAATACTTGTCGTACCCCAATATGTGCTACGATTAGTCAGGTCCGTGAAGTGTTATTTTTGTGTGTGTGGATATTATTGCTGTCAGAAACATGCATTAGCAATCACTTCGTTCAAGAATGATTATTTAGCTGCATCAGTTGGGTTTCCAAGCAATGATCAGAAGTAATACACCTTCTTTTGACTGAAGGGGACGAAAATAAAATGCGATTGCAATGTAGCAAGTCTGACAGAAGAACTAGTTCTTAAGTGAAGCAGACATGATATCACATAGAACATTGCTCTGAAGCAGGGGATCAGAAAATAATTTTTACTGAAGTCAGGATGATCTTAATTTTTTCTATTGTCTTCCAGAGAAAAAATAACGGTAATGTTGTTAAGAAGCATTTGATTTTACCTTTCAATCAAAACTAAAATATAAAATGAAAATTTGAAACTAAACATATTTGACAAATAAAACATACAGTATGCATTCAAGGTGTGAATCCGTTACCGTCAGTCGATATTTGTTTTCGGAAAGTACATTTTGGAGAAAGAGTTCTCACTTGTATAAATTGATCAGAACCTGGCGGTTTAGTTAATAGATAATATTTTACAATTTACGAATTGGTACAAAACATGTTAAGCACAAAATTCCACTCTGTAGACTTTTAAGGAATCTATTTGCGGATCGGTAATCCCAAGTTAAAGGTTCCTAAAGTCAATACAAATCCGTAGCTATAACAGTTCAAATTACCGCTGAACAAACGAGTTTTTGAAACCTAAGACAATCTATTTATTTTTACAGTGTCTTGGAATCTCGCTGCGATTTTCAATTTCCAAAAAAAATGTCTTTTAACTTTCTGTGCTGAGAGGACAACGAGACCTTAATGAATTTATGATCTTGACCAAATCGTTTTTCAACGTACTATAGTGTATTAGTGAGTCTTCCATAAAGCGATATCTGGAGGATTATGTTCTTGTAAGGTAGTAGATAATCATTTTTACCCCTAAGTCTCTTTACCAAACCCCTTTTCTTTTCTGTCATGACAGGGGCACCATCTGAAGAAATTTCCACCGTTTTATCATAACTGATGTTTCATATTTGTCATAAGTCTTCAAAAGTATTGAACAAGCTTTCTCCACAGGTGTTGCCTTTAAATGACAATATTTTCAGTAGTTCATCTCTAAATATTTCACACCAAACATAAAAGAATCATATAAAAATTGACATTTACAAACAATGAAACACTTTGCAACATTCGTCGTGTGCAACAATGTACTTGGTATTAAAGTTGAGCAGCCTGCTTTTGTTGTTTCCGTTCCCTGTATTTCTGCTTGCGGTCAAAGAAATTTCATAAATAGTGGAAATAAAGCTCTTCCTTTAATTGAAAAGCGAAGTGACCATTTTCAACATACATTCTTTTGTGATCACGGAGTCCAGAAACGACTTTTGATGCTTATTAAACGTTCATCATACTCGCAACGCTGCTTATACTGATTTTTGATGCTCGATCACGCACTGAACTTGTACATCCATGAGATGACAAGTATAACTGGAATTTATCTTTACGCACTGAGTTCTAGAGGAGGCGGGTTCATGTCCCTCTCCAGCCATTCATATTTCAGTTTTCCATGTTTTTTCCGAAGTCACTCCAGCCAAATGACGGAATGGCTCTTTAAAAGACCAAGGCCGAAAATTCTTTCCCGATCCTCCCGGATCTTTTGACCTCGACATCAACGTACCGTAAAGTTCGAAGCAAAAAAAAAAAAAAAAAAAAAAAAAAAAAAAAAAAAAAAAAAAAAAAAAAAAAAAGATATTATTAACCATAGCGAATAGCAAAAATGAAAGCACAATATGCTAGTGAGTTGGTTTGGTCGCTTTGCTCTGCAACACAAATGAAGTGAATTTAGTTCCTACGACTCAGCCCGTATTCCCAGCATTTGTAGATTCTGCTTGTGTTAGCTTATTGCTTCGTCTGTGTCGCGCGTATACACAGCACACTTTATAAATAGTAAGGAGAGCAAGTGAGTGTAGAACAGCGACAGAGTAAAACATTGATGCACGCACCCACGTGATGGCGGGAAAACAAATACATGGTTCGGAAATCGAAAAGTTTTTGATGATAATATAATATTTAATTAAATTCTATTATGCTTTGGCAGGTAGCTGTTATCTTTTACGCTGACCTGAAGACATTTTATACTTTTCCTCAAATTTATGTGTTTACATTCTTTAACAACCTACGTAACAATTTTTTTTTTATTTCTCGTACTCTAAACTCCATCTTTTTCTACAGTTCTTACTTTTTACTATTCTCGCTATAAAATTTACAAAATCGGTTTGTTAAAACTTTCACCAGCAATTAATCATCTCCGTTCTATTAGGAATAATATTACCTTTATCACTTATTTTAGGAACGTATTATTTTCTTACTACATCGCCTAATTTAATTTTCAACGTACTTCTATAGCATAACGTTTGTGATACTTCTCATTGCCGAACCGATACCCGCAGATTTAGAAAATATTTTCTCAGCTTTGGTCAACTTTTGACAAGTATTCTCCTGATTATTGCGAGTCTCCTGTATTCAATTGAAATGTTGAAAATATTTTTCCTTTATATTTCTTCTGTATTTATTACAACTGTCATTTTTGTTAGGTTTATTACTGTTATCTGATAATACCGAAGTCGATTTAGCGTATTGGAAAAGTTCGTAAAAATTAAGAGTCTAAATCTGCTAAATTTTCGTCTCACTGGTTAGCTATTAGGTAAAACTAACTAACCAATTTCACGTAGCGTAGATATGGTTTCACGGTCTATGTTCTTTAACAACAATTTAGCTTGTTAACATCTCAGAACTGATTGATTGCGTTACGTCATTCACTTTCAAACCTTGTAGTAGTGCAGTCAACCCAAACCAGTGCTCGGTGCTATCTCATAACCTGTTTTCCTGTATTAATCTTGGATTAAGTGATAGTTACACCTTTAATGTAAACAGTACACGGTATGTACAATTCTCCTACATTACATTCCAGTTTTTTGGATCGCATTTCCTATTTCGTTTGCCCCTTAAGCTCTATTCATACGGTCGACTTCTGGCGATGAACAATTATTTCTGCCTACTGCTCTTATTATATTATTATTATCGACAGCAGTTGTAGTATAGATCGGCTTCACCGTTTTATCTTTGAATCAGGAAAGATTAAAAAAAAATATTAGTACGCATTTATTCATGATACTTAAAGTATTAGATTTTTTTGATGCCAATATATTATTAATCTAATTTACATGAATGGATAGGAAGAACCAGCATAGCAAAAATATTATTCAAGATAGAAAACTGGAAATATTAGTCCAGTTTTAGTGCCTTCTAGTCAACCTACTAGGATCTTGCTGCCACTTCTAGTGACCGTTTCAACTAAAATCGTTGTAAATAATTGTAATTATATGCAAATATCACCCCGCGTAAATTTTTTTTCTTTTACCATGGTGCGAACAATAAAGGACTTGCACAACACTAATTCGAAACGCTCACAAGCCACACCGGTTTCGAACCGGAAACTTGTCTACGTTTCACCGCGATACCCTTGAACCAGCGGCCTACTTGTTAATCTTATTTGCGACAGCAGAAAAACCACTCCAAGCTCCATACACTATTTCTATTCTATTCCTTTTCCTAGTGAACGGTGGTTGTTTTGAAGTCTCCACATATATTTATTTTGTGCCATACAAAGGACATACACACAAAGACAAGTACGTGCTTGGTGAACTACCCACCTGTAAATATTTAGAGAGTTACCCACCATACAGAATAGTTTTTTTATGCGATTTACTGCTTAATGATTTAGATGTCATTAGGATCAATAATTTCTGTGGAGGAAGAATAGAAAGAAATTTGGCAATGTCATTTTTAGAGGAACCATCTTGGCATTTAACTAGAGTGTATTTGGAAAACAAAAGAACGGAGAAATCTGAATGCACGGATCAGTGATGGAACTCGCTTCTCCCGAACGTGCAGATTTTAAGTACACTCACTAGCAAACAACCAAAGATTTCACCCCAACATTCCTACTCCGATTCAAAATGGGAAATCTACAAATGGTCTAAACATTCTAAAATTCTGCATGGGAAGAGAAAAGATAGTATATGTATAGACAATGTAACGAAGTATGTACTTGGATTCATGAGTATTTTTGAACGTTTAAATCAATTTTTTTATGGAAAGTATAACATTTTACTTATTGATATCTACTGTACGAGTGGTTTTATGGGTCTACAGAACCGTTTTACTGTAGAAAGAAACGTCCCCAGTTCGAATCCATGTCTTCACCTCTGGCACAGCTTGCTGTGCAATGTGAAGAACGCCAGAAAACTTCCATGGTTTCATTCCATACTAAACTGTAGGTCTTCCTTACCCGGTAGGATTACTGGGTTAGTTTACGAAAGGATAAAATAAACTGTTCACCCTACCTGCAACGCCAGGCAAAGGTATATCTCCGTCGGATGGGCTCAACAATTCTTCGGCTTGAATACCAAGTTTAGGTTTTTACCCACTGTACATGTTAGCCTTGAATGGTAAGGCAAAAACTTATTGCCAGTGAACGGCGAATAAAATATCCACGCGCCAAGTACTGATGCAACATATTGCTTCTGCAGTGATGAAACTGGCAGCATGCCACACTATTAAGCGCACCTAGTTTCTTGTGTCACAAAGTATCGGCGAAATTACGTGTCCGGCAACAGAAGCAAGGATAAAGAGCAAAAATGTTCTTTTTCTTTGCAAAACAGATAGTCCTTTCATTTTTAATTTGTTCCATCTCAGGAAACCGTAACGTTGTCTAGACGAAGACATTGATGGGTGCCATTAAGACCGAATTATTTATATGAACTTATTGAGATAATCTGATGTAATCCGATTGTAATAATTGTCCTGTGTACGACAACTAACTGTGTTCTCTTCACCAAGTCCACTGTAGCATGTGTTGTGGGAATGGGCGATACAGATCTTCGCATGCCTTTCGATTAGATTTCGGAATTCTATGACTTCCTGATATCACGCCAAGTGAATGCCGGAACGGTTACTTCGAAAGTTTATCGCCGAAATCCTTCCTCTTCTTTGCTACACCTCCAATGAACTCGTCGCCGGAACAAACAGACAAAGCACAGTTTCATTTTATTATCATTATTTGCGAATGAACCTTATCGGATCACGCAAAGCCTTTATTCTCATCATGGCATGTAATTAATTAATTACGAATGCTTTTACTGAGTAGTCAGAACAGGGGATTGTCAATTCTTGGAGCATTGCCGGAAGCTTAAGTGTTGTCAACTGTCCGCAATTCTTGCAACTGATGCTGTCAATGACATGTATTTTTTTGTTTATTAAATGTGTAGTTTGTGAAGCGGATTTTGGGAACAATCCCAGCATTCGCATAGGCGACAGCAGAAAACTACCTAAAAACCGCAATCAGGACCGCAAAAACTCGAACATGGTCCCATTGTGCCTCCCTGGTCCATGGTTTAAAGTTACATATTTATAATAGTAATAGTTACAGTTACATGTTTATAATGCGAGACTGGAGATATGGCCGTCGTTCTAGTACCATAATAGTGCTTGTCAATCTAAAATTAGTGCTTCATATAGTACTCGTACTTTTCAATATGTGAAGTTAGCAGATTGGCTTCTGCATCTCACACAGTAAAGTGTATAGGTTCTGCAGGGTAAGTTATTCGACATAATACCTACAAAACCTGAGGCAAAGGAATTTGTTTTTGCAAACCCGCTCTCGAAGAAGTTCCTCCTGGATGTGGCCTAGAGGCAAAGATGATAGACCTTACAGAATTCAAAGCTACCTCAGCTTTTTTTTATCTGTTTAATGTCTCTTAACTTCGAGGTCTTTAGAGACGGGAAAGGAGGAGGCGGGGGGCAAGGTATGGGAAGGAATTCGGCCATGGCATTTTGAAGGAACCATCCCAGCATTCACCTGGAGTAATTTGGGAAAACCATGGGTACCTAAGCTGTTAAAGTACCTACTGCCTAGAATTTTAAGTCTTAGAAGCCCAATTGTATTCACATTAAGCTTTCTTAGTAAAAGTTACGTGAACTCAGTTGGTGACATAACTCGAAAAATGGTTCTTGAAGCTAAAACATGCTGTAATGTTACCAGAACTGCTGCAGGTAGTTGAATGCACTGACCTCTGACAATCTGGCCGCCACCACCGCCCCCGCGCTGCCGCCCCCGATGACCACGAAGTCGTAGGGCACGCCGAAGCGGTTGGCCAGCGGATCGGGTTCTCGAACTCGGCCGCACGGGTCGAGCAGGTCACACTGTTGTCTCAGGAAGCTGTCCAGCAGGCCCATGAAGACGACGAACGAGCCGGGGCCACAGGTTGTTCCCAGCGACGGACCCACGAACGATGACGAGCAGCCACACAATTCCTGCACACCATCGATAAAGCTTAATGTTGACACCATCGCAACTGTTCAGACGAATTTCTCGTATCTACAAAGGACGACATGTTATCGGTTTCACGCTCCTATACTTTCCTCTTGCTATATATCTAGAACCTCGCCATAACCGTTCAGAAGGGGCTATTCTATATAATTCACACAGTAAATAACTTTTATTACCATTTTCTTTACAGTAAAACACTTTTTAACTTGACTTTAAACCATTTTAGTAAGGTTGTTTTTTAGACGTAAAAGATTCTGCTGCACTCATTTATACTAGGAAAGTTTAATATGACGACCATTTTAAGGTTTATGGCCTAAAAAATTTAGTCTAAAAGATATTTCGATTTTTTGTGACGTTACGCCATGTGCTCAGGTAAGGCGAAGTTCAAAATTTTCAATTTTTAGTTAATGCAAAGAGCTATGTTAGAATTTGATATCACAAGTTATTTTCAGCATCAGGAGGAACACGCCGAAAATAAATTTGAATACTTAAATAAATTATAAATATGTTTTTTCATAACTTAATGAAAATTAAAATTTGTAATAAAATAGATAGAAGAATGAAAAGAGGTCAGGGAAACAGAGAAAATCACAAGGATTAAGAACATGTTATCAGTTTCAACAAAAGTTTACAGTCTGGAGGAGTAAAGTAATTTTTGTTTTGTTTCATTGAAAGATTATTGCCAATTCTTCGCGCCTAAATCATTATGTGACGAAAATAAATAAAAATTTAGTAAAATCACTACTGAGGAATAAATAAGGTTTCCAAATTAATAGCAAGTTTCACTAAGCAACATATCTGAGTTACGGTTTAAAATATAAAATAGATAGACCAATATTAATATTTGAATGTACGAGCTGATGTCACGCGTCACAAATTTCTTATTTAAGGACTAACCATCTTGTAATTTTGAGCAGTCTTTTACCAGTTTTTATCAAGATTATTCCGTGGCTAGTGGGCCGTTCAGTGCCTCAGTCTTGGCTTCGTTTTTCGACAGTTTAGTACATGCGGACGTGTATAGCGAATGAAGTGATGTAGGTCAGGAACACATCTTAAGTAATGGTGTAATGCCCGTGTCAGTGATTTTATGCAATACAACTTTATAGAAGCGCAATGTAGTCTTCACGGGTGTACCGCCGGATGTGTTCTTACAACTTTATAGAACTTCATACTAGCGGGAGAATAGGACGGAAGCTTACCGTAAATGTCCAGTAAAAAAGTTTTCTGATCTAATTATTCAAAATCTGTACCGTAAAGTGTACGAGGACTTAAATACAAACTTTAAAACTACAAGGAGTGTATTGTTTTGATTATTTCAACACCTTTAACTTTTGGGGTAACAGAAAAAGTTTGGCGGCCGTTTTAAGAATTAGAACCTTAAGTAACAGATGCCTGACAAGGTCACAGTTGATTACAAGTGTTCTTAGCCACCCCCGCCTTTGATCGACACTCCCTAGCGGAGAAACCACGCACATCTATGTGCAGTTCTGACTCGGTGACAGTTTCAGTGGAACTCACCAAGGGGAGATAAGAAAACACTTGATTTGCTGTAACTGTAAAGCTCCAACAATACAATGATGACTGCTAAACTGCTGTAAAAAGTAATTAGCTCATGTAGTGTGAAGAGAAGAGCTATTTAATGTAAAAATTCTCTTAGTTTCAAGTCAATCATCTATATACAAGGGAAAAATTTGGATTATATTATTTGTGTTGCAAGGATTTGCACCACGATTTTTCTCAAGATTCCTTGAAAGGATGGCTTTTCACGCCAGGCCAATGGCTCAATAGAAAAAAGAGGCGTTGTAAAAAAATTTAAATATATATATTTGTTTTTGCTTGGGCTTTACGCCTCGTCGGCAACGTGGTCATTAGAGGCGGGATTAAATATCTAATATTTTCATCGCACAATGGAAAGTTTGGTATGCCTTTTATGTTCTTAAGGAGAAGCTTTGAGATGATGGGTTGGCAAGGACAATTGTTAGCTGCCAAACTTATTGATTAGTTTGAAGGTATATTTTGAAGTCTTACTCGCCATAGATTTATGTCACTTTATAATTAATCGCAGCAGTGCCGCAGAAACACTTGACAACTGAGGCTGCCTGAGAGT
This sequence comes from Vandiemenella viatica, assembly GCA_031002005.1. NCBI lineage: Eukaryota > Metazoa > Arthropoda > Insecta > Orthoptera > Morabidae > Vandiemenella > Vandiemenella viatica. Next base: position 103,907,710 of record JARYHS010013631.1, read on the forward strand.
TCAACTCTATACAAATGAAACCTTCAGCTTTTAAGGGGATATCATAGTCCTGCAGAAATCATCACAACAATAAGTTGATTTTCAAATGTTAGCAGTTATAGATCATTAGGTGAACAAGTTGTGATAATTTGGTCACCATTCCATGTTTGAAGCTAAAATTAATTTCCTGATATTTCCAAATAGACCTAAATAATTTTTCTGTCGTACCCTGATTTTTCTTACCTACACATTTCAAGAAATTATCGGGAATTTCTTCATGGTGTTGTGATTTTTCCTAATACGACTGCATACGCAAATTCCTTATTTTGGCTTCACAGGCCACCAACAATGAAGTTACTATAGCAAGGTTATAATCATGGGCAAGGAACCATAATTAAATTGGACGACGCCTTTTAAAAGAATTCGCTGGAGGAATTTTGGAAAACCATGAAACATCCAAATTTAGAAGGTCGAAGCGGAAATCGATCCGCGTCCTCCTATATGCCTAGTATAATCATCCCATATTACAGGATACTACTTTACACGTTTTTAATTTTGTGATACCATTTAATTTCTTCATATATTTACCAAGTTAGGTGGGTGAGTGCTAATACTTTGGGCTGGCACTCAGAACGACGTAGGTTCGAATCCCTGACGGCCATCCAGATTTCGATTTTCCATGTTTTCATGAAAATTTCCAGTCAAATTCCGAGATGGTTACTTCAAAAAGACATACCCGAATTCCATCCCGTTCCTTTCTACTGGTCTTGTTGCTCTCTAATCATACCGACGTCGATGAGGCGTAAAGTTTTAAGAGAGAGATAGAAGAAAAACCTATATATATTCCACCATGCGGCTCCAACGAATGCTCGCATTAACTCCTAAACTGGCATCAGTTGATGGAAAAGCACAGAAATTCATCAGCTACCATGGAACTAAAAAACTATTTAATTAATTTATAATCATTAATTACCCAATTAAAGTCTTATTAACAAAAAATAACACGACTTTTGGTTGCTTGTGGGATATACCAATTCAGCAGAAAAATCGTTTATTGAGTTCATATTCCATGAATAAAAGTATCTTTGAAGCTATGTTAAGGCTTATAATCGCCCGAAGTGGCAGGGAGGCTCTGTTGGTGCAACTGCGACAAAATACATGGAGACAGGCGGATTGCCGGAATGCCGTGGGCGCAGCAATCAGCAGGGTGCGCAAGCCAGAGATTGCGAGATTGCGTTCGGGCCTCATCTGCGACAGCTTCAGGCTTTCCGCGTATCGTACTTGTCTATACTGCACAACAAAACAAGCCCCGTGTACAAAGGGACAAAAAAGGCGGCCGATTCCTCCATGCAACAGGTGCAGGTTCAAGTTCAACTAGCAGGGTTCCCTACATCAGCTCCACAAGCGATAACCTATAGAAATTAATTTAAAGATATAAACTCTGCTTTCGGCGAGTTCGATATCCTGGAGGTTTTTATATCGTTACGGGTCTGAAACTTCCAAGTTTCCAAGTTCGCAGAAGGGTTCAGGTAGCTGAATGCCTACACTACCCAGGGTCTGAGATTTTAGAATAATGACCCTGCCATTGATCTGCTAGTTTTTTATTTATTTTGATCATTGATTAAAGTCAATGTATACCAAAAATGCATTTAGGTGAATCAAAAAGTAATATAAATATGATTTAGCGAGAAAAAATAGTTTTAGTGTCAAAAGTTTGACCGTGTGGCATGAACTAAATAAAAAAAGAACAACATTTATATTTTACTCTACGATTTCGCTCTGTAAAATGTGAAGAATTTCTCATTTGTTTGAAGGGATTTAAAAGTATTAAACAGGAACAGGGACAACCATCTTGTATAGCAGAACGTTCTAAGACACTTAATTCATTAGCTTATTCCTAGAATTATTTTTAATTACTCATGGGAAATTTAGCGTTTGCCTTATAACAACCGTACTTTTTTTTTATCTCACCACGCATAGTCTAACTGAAAAATTAAATGAGTATGGTAATGAAAAACTGGCATAAAATTACCTGTGTAATAATTTTTATATTGTTTATGTTGATCTGAAGTTCTAATTTGCTATTAAAATTTTAATGGTTTTATGAAATCGCTGTGGTTTCTTCGTTATTTATTTCTGTTAAATAGAATATGATTGTTGAATTCGATTGTGGCTAAGACGATTTAAATAGCAGCGTGATACACTGATAAATGTTAACAGCGCCTAAATTAAAAAATAAATAACTATCTTTGCATTACTTGCTAGATAAAGAAAGTAATTTTATGTAATCTTTGCATCTGTTATGCAAATTGTGAAAAGAAAAACAAACAAACAAAACAAAAACCGCTGTAAGTGCTGAGTTCATGTGCTCCGCTTTATAGTGACGAGCATTTTATTATTAGGCTATTGTTGAATAGTGTATATATTAAGTTCTTAGATACAATTAGCACAGCAGGTAGAATTGAATTTTCATTTTTGATATAGTAAAATATCACGCCCAGAATGTTTCGCAAAAGCAAATGCAAAATTTGTGTATGTAATTCAATATTAGCTTACTACTCTGCTTTTAATTGCGTCTTTTCACTTCTAAATTTCGTTAAAACGTAGCAGTACAGTGTACTATATCGCAAACTAGTACTAGTAGCTAACAGTACGTAAGACCTGTTTATTTATTTATTTTAACTGCTTAATGTCTCATAACAGCGAGGTTTTTAGAGACGGGAAAGGATGGGGGGCAAGGAATGGGAATGAATTCAGCCATGGCCTTTTGAAGAAAGCATCCCGGCATTTGCCTGGAGTGATTTGAGAAACCATGGAAAACCCAAATCTGTATGCCAGGACGGGGATTCGAACCGCTGTCCACCAGGCCAGAACGCTAACCGTTACACCACCACGTTCGGTAAGATCTGTTGTAACTGATCATTATGTCGCGCTAATATACATGCTCTGTATTCAATTTCAGTATTTCGTTATACACTTTTCAAATTAAAACATATCCGTCGTTAATTATCCTGCATAGAGGAGCACAGAATGTTGTACGTAAGATCTTATTTCTCGCAGAAAAGCTTTTTTTGTTATAATTGTAACGACTTCTACAGTATTGTGACCGGGAAATCAGCAGATGCCACAGCCATACTCACTGATACAATTTGTCAATATCTCCTTTTTTATTTAAATGGCTTTTGGTGTCTTAGGCCATACTGTCAGCCTGATGAATTTTTTCCAGCTAATTGCACACACCAGAGAACGGACTTGACATTCAGGGACACAAAACTTAAACACCCTTGCCCGCGGCTTGAATCAAAGCGGCGACCTTCGGCACTCGGTTGTTTCCGTTTCGGACGATTGAAAATTATATTATCTGTGTAGTTTATTTTTGCTTTATTCTTTCCATTTGATGCTATAATTGATTAATTATCAAGCAGCAGAAAATTAAATCACCTGAAATATACCGAATATTAGAAACTATAAACGTCAATAGGAAAATTAAAAAAAAAAATCTAGTAAACTATTCACGGGAAAATACTAAATTTACGTTCCTTGCAACACTGGTTGTTGCACTCTGTCCAGACTACCCCTACAGCATTGACCATTATTTATGACGCAGACAGGAGTCTGCATGATTGGAGCTATGTTCTCTTAATAGCACACGATCTTTGTTGTGGCCCCGGAATTATTGGTTTACTGAGCACGAATAGATTTGTTATTCAGATGTCAAATTCTTATTTCAGACGAATTCATTACCACAATGAACTGAAAAAATGATTAATTAAAAATGTGGGTACATTAAGGCCGATGGAGATTAACACTATTAGAAAGAGAAACGTTTTTCGTTTGGAGTGAATTTGGAAAATCATGAAAAACACAAGTTGGAAATCAGACACATGTCTTCGAGAAAGGTAGGAGAAAACGTTAACCATTCACACACCACACTGTGCTGAGAATTTCGAGTATAATCTGCAGATAGTGGGACGAAGCTGACTGAAAGAATTAGGTAGAAAAAATTACAAAAACCTACCACATGGGCCACAAACGAAGATATGAATCTCCAACTATCGGGCTTAAGAAGAATTTCTGATTATTTGCAGCGGTCTCTCACACTTTTCACTCTGATTTGAGTCTTTCAATGTCAGTAGCAAGGTCGAACAATGCTAGGTTTCAGGGCCGTGAAGTAACTTTCATAGGACCTCAGTTAACTAGGGACCCTCATTTAGAACTAAAAAGAAAATTGTATAACAGAACGCACTGGTCTCTTCCTCATTTTTAGTTACTAATCAAGGAATACTTATAGGGTAGACACCAATATAACTCCAAGATACGATTACCTGAAGCAGCTGTATTCTGTTCGACTATGTTGTAATCCCAGGTTTCATAGTTTTCTTTACTGTTCAGTATTCTTCTGGAAACACGAATATTTACTTTTTTCTCTCAAATCTTGTTTTAATACATTGTTTACCTTGCTATTGATTGTTTTCTAGATTGCAACTTCACAGGACTTTTGTATTCCGCTTTATGACAGTTTGCATCTTGCTACCTTTACCTTATCTGTTTGGCTGTTTACATCGTAATCACTTTTATAGTTACTCTGTACTGATCGTTCGAGATCGGTAACCTAACAGGGGCCGACCCCGGTTGCTCGGGGCTAACGAGCTGGCAACGTGTTGCAGGGGTCGTCGGTTCGAGTCCGGCCTAGGGCATGAGTGGTTTTAATTAAGTGTTGTCCTTTCACCTGTGATAATTAATATCACGAGAAGATTATATGTACAGAATTGAGGAATAATATAAACACAGTTGCTGGCTGAATGGCTACAAGGCCGAATGCCAATTTAAAAGAAATAGAGAGAGAAAACCTGACAGCGTCATCTCAGAAGTATGACATAATCATTTACTGATAACTTTACACTTTCAAACGCTGCAAACATATATTCTAAACCAGGTTAATATAATGTTAAAATTTATGATATGTCCTGGGCGACATCCGAACCTAATCAATAATGGCATTTTTACATTCGTCCCGTCGTGGAGTAAAGTTTTTTTAACAAAAGATTTTCTCCTTTTTTACTTATGGCTTTAAGCCTTGTCGACATCTATGTCATTAGAGGCGGGATATGACGAGAGGGGGAGGGGAGAAAGTAAAAGGAAGGAATTCGGTAAAGGACTTTCAATGTATCTTCGCGGTATTTATCCGGAGTGATTTCGCGAAACAAAGAAAACTGAAAAAGGGATGACCGGACTGGGATTCAAACCAACGTCATCCATATTTCCAGGCTCGAGAGTATCGTTCGCCAACTAGGATCGGTTCACACCAATAGGTAACAACATTTTCAGGCAGTAAAATCTTGCATAATTTATGGACTATTTAAATCAATTATAGTTTTATCTATACTTATAGCGTCTTCTTAGTCCCCAAAAAAGGAGCTAGTGTGGCTGCCCCGCATTAAAAAGGTTTTTGGCTGTAGCCTTAACATTATTGTAGAGTTTATAGTCTTCTAATCGGACAACCGTGATCAACAAGTTAGTGTTATTAATACTAAATAAGTCACGAACGATGCTAATTTTGGAAGTCGCGCTACGCTGAAGATCGAGTGTCCGTAAAGGGCAGAAAACGGTACAGTTTATGAATCCATCCAGACCAAACGAAATAGTTTAGAACTGTCAATTCAGATTTCCTGTTCCAGAGAGCGAACTGAACTGTCAAACCTTCTCATACCTGCAACGGTTGGCAGCTGTCATTAATTAACCGTTCCGTGTGATACAGGACAGCAGGCCATAACGGTGCTCCAGTTCCCTGCTGGAGCCGGTCCAGCTTCCCAGGAGGCGGTACGCACTTAGCATTGCAACGGGACCAGGCGGGTAACTACTGTACCAGCCTGCGGAGAACAGCGACGGATACCTTATACGTGCAGCTCACATTGCGAACTTAATGAGAAGTGTTCAGAACTACTGTATGATAGCTGCATGTGATGGTCGAGAGTGGCATTGGCGCTGGCAGTGAAAAGGGGGGGAGGGAAGGTGTAAATATCAGATTCAGGTTCTGAACCACTAAAAAGAATAGAAAGTATATTAACTCAAGGTGACAAGAGAAGATGCGGGGATTAGATAAATAAGAAATTAAATGAACTTAAGAACAATGGAAAACGAAAAGTGGAAGTATTATGAGTTTTATTTACAGTAACCGGTGGTTCTTGGTGGCCAAGATCAACAAAATGATAATAATAGGAAATTCAGGAATATGTCAAATGAGATCCATTCTGAAGTCAATTTTGTACTGGTGGGGTAACGCCCAGCATTTCAATTACATGACACTAGCACCATCGGAACTTATAAACAAGTATTTACATGAAGGAGTAACTGTACTAAAACAAAACAAACTCTTCGAAAAGTATCTAAGTTATGTATATTATTATTTGCGAATTGATCCTATCTGATCACGCAAAGCCTTTATTTTCATTATGGCTTTTAATTAAGCATTTGTCAAATAGGAAAGAGCTTAAGCGTTGCCATCTGTATGCAATTGGTATAACTTACGTTTTCTGTGACATGTTTATTTTTGTTTGTGTAACGCTGTTTCTTTCATTAATGAATTCAAGATTCCTAATATCCCATCATGACGGGGGATTAATAATAATTCACTAATCCTGAATTGAGATTTTCGACGCTATAATTATTTTCTTCCCCTCTAGTAATTGTTTTTCATCAATCACTGATTAACAAAAATAATTTTTAAAAAATATATTTGGTGCATATCAATTGCCTATTCATTGGTGCCAGTTAACCAATTCTGAGAGTGTTTGGAAATTCCCAGAAGCACTGATTATATTGAAACGGTTCGGGAAGCTGACATGTTGGTATTACCATTCCAAAATAGGTAACTGTTATTGTCGATTTAACTTGGAAATGCACCTCACTTATAGTAGCCGTTACTTAAATAAGAAAATTTAATTTATCTGCACAGAAAAAACCTTGACTTATTCAGAAAAATACTATAAAATAGTAATTCTAGAGCGAAGAAAATTCATGAATTCATTCAGATATTGAATTATTTTCATGTTCATTGTAGGACGGTCTAAAATTATTTTTTTCTGTGTACAAAACTTTTTCATACGCGTGCAAAAATATAGTATTATTTATGAATATTTTTTGTAGAATCACAAAATTTATGGCTGAATCAGTGGCATCTGTATCTGTGAAAGTGTATTACATGATCGAGAACTGACATGAATTGTTTGACTATATGTAAATAAAAATAATAAAGAACTATATTTTTCATAAATAATACTATATGAAGTATTTATTCTATGTTCAAAGGTTGGTAGACCTGCAGTAGGTCCGATTCTAAGAGTATCAAGGTCAACTGGTGGCGCCAAGAACACAGAGGAAGATACTTATACAAATTTTGTATTGTTTGTTCAAAACAGTAAGGTTTTAATTGCTTCGTTCCACAGAAAGTTGTTAAAAAGCGGACGATAAATATAGTTTAGTTTTCAGTTAGTGTTGTTTTAACATTAAGCCAACGAAAAGTTCATTCTACACGTTAAGGAGAAAGGAGATAAGACATGAATGTATTTAAGGATTAACTATTGGACTCTAATAAAAAGTACTTGTGATTTTTTTATGTGCGGAATGAACTTTTCTGACCGCTCATTTCTTTTTTTATTTTGTTGTTGTTATAACAAACTATGCTGCTGCGGTGTGCAGCATTGCCAAAAGTTCGCTCTTAACGGTAAAATAATGGGTGACAGTCGATTCATTACATCGTAAAAGAAAATCTCTTATGTTAATAACGGCTTAATTCTGGAGGTACTAGGTATTTGAAGCAATGGGCACCGGTAATCCCACCGCTTAATACAAATACTTGCACATTTGCTTTATGGACGCCTATGCTGGTAATTTGTATACCGTACTTCGTCACTGGAGATGAGTCAACAAGTTACGTGTCATGCGGTCTACAGAATATGAATGTCACGGTCACTAACACTTGGAGTCAAGGTTTCGCACTTGCAGGATGACATGGGGAATTCTTTTGTCTCCTTTGCAAGACAACAGCAGACATTACTGCATGCGTGTTTAGCTGATTTTAGTCGCTTACTGCGAAGCCAGAAAATAAATGTCGAAAGACCTGATTTCGATGTCGCTTGAGATGGAAGCAACAAAACATCCGTTCGGTGACATGTTTGCGGCTAAAGTTTCAACAGCTATGAAGAGGTTGGATGATAAGGAATATACGACGAAATTCATTCAGCATGATTAAGAAATTTCCTGGTAAAAATAATTTCATATTTATAGCATGGAGTGAACATTTTGAAGCAACAGGTAATTTATTTTGGATCTTTAAGTAATCGCTGTTTAATTATAAAACAATTTTGAAATAATTAAATAATAGTTACAGGGTTTTAATTTCGAAGAAGAATTTCATAGAAACACAAATTTAATTAAATTTTATGCCTATCAGTTGAAGCAGTAGTATTAATCTTTTCCAATAAATAATACAGAAAGAAGACAGGGACATTTATATGTGAAAGAATAATACGGAGAGTTTAAATTCTGTTTACAAGGCTGATAAAACGTATAACAGGCTCATTACGAAACATATCACTCACTTCATAAGAGTAATATTTTCAGAACTAAGCGTGAAGTGTTTGAGGAGTCTTACTGTATATCTAAAGGTCCACGGTTCAAATCACTGTCTCAGCGGAGATTTTCATAAGTCCTTAACCTGACACTCACGTCTGGCACAGCTGAGCGCTTCCACGATTCGGATTCCACGTTAAAACTGTAGGTCCCCTCTAGAGCAAACAACAATGGATGTAATACTGATGAATACACGTCCAAAATCAAATTCAAGCCTACAAAGTCTTGATATGGTCCCAGTCGGCCCAAACGGACATACATACATACAAACTAAGCGTGGTGGGCTAGCGGCTGCGCCCTGTTCCAGAATTTGGGAGGACACAGGTTCGAATCCCCGTTTGACCACCCAAATTTCAGCTTTCCGTGATATCTCGAAATCACTCCAGGTGAATTCTGGGATGGTTTTTTCAAAGGACTACAGCCGAATTCCTTCCCATTGTTATTCTCCAGTTCTTTCTCACTATAGTCAACTCGACGTCGATCTGGCGTAAAACCGCAAGAAATAAATATAAAATGAATAAGAATTCTCGCTCTTTGGTAGGAAATTTTGTTTAAACGAAATGGTTTTTAAGGCTAATGTAATTATGTTTAAATATACTGTAGTCACTGTGAGATTAATAATAAATATGTAATTTTTTATGTTGTTTGTAAACTAGTACAAGTAACTGGTTTTATGTAATTGCTCTTTATCTTTATTCTAAACCAATGCTTTTCTTTTTATTACAGGTTAGAATCTATAGAACAGTGAAGGACGTCTCCAACAACGTTTTCTGCTAAACAAGGTTTGAAAGAGACAATCCCTTTTATTTTAAAATAATTTTCTCAATTTACATACCAGGAAACTGTAATTATACAGCGGAAAAGGTGATTTTCTAGAACTACTCACCTGAATGATTTATAAATTTTCGAGGTGAACTATCACACAATAAAGCATCAACAAGTATTTTTGTCGAACGGTAACTACCATATTTTCTTCCTGCACTGCCTCTATTCATATGCCTCCAATAAACTTACAATAACGCTACATTGAATGCAAACATGACATTAATTTGTCATTACATGTTTGGTATTGAGAGAACACTTTTCACATTAGCCGCGTTGGTCAGAGTGAATTTTACTAACTCGAAAGAAGTGTGTGACATACTCTACTGATTTATCTTCGTGATCCCGTACATCGTTACTCCGAAACTAATCTCGTGATGACAATTCAAACTTTCAGAGATGTTGGAGAAGGGCAAATGTATCAACCTGAGACACAGGTTATAGAAGTCGAAGTAGTTCTGGGATACTTGTGAGAGTGAAGTAAGAGCATTTATTAATATTTACAGATGTAATAATTTTGTCTGCAACTTTTATTCAAAACAGGATTCCTCAATCTAGATGCAGACATGATAACGTCGCACTAAATTCTGTCGTAGCCGGTGGAACAACTCCGGTTTATTTCTCACGTTGTTACAAACAATGACACTTCTTGCAAGAAGATTCTATCCAGTTTATACATGTAACTTGAGCACAATACTTTTCACAAGACCCCAGAAGCCAAAACTAAGTGGAGTCACATTAGATGATGAGCTGGCCAAGAAACAGTACGTCCTCTTCCTAACCACTTGCCAGGGAATAACTGATCAAGGTGTTCAAGAGCACCATGTGAAAAGATAACAGAGGCAGTATCATGTGGAACCTAAACACGTTCAGGAACAATAAGTGGGACATGTTACAGTAACCCTGATAGTATGTCTCTCAGAAACATAGTGTACTCTGGACCAGTTACACGGGGTTAGTGAAGATCTGAGTCTGTTAAATATCACTTACTATTCATGCCCACAATTTCGCTGCAAATCTGTGTTAGGGTTATATCAGGCCCACTTGTTGGATCGATTGTCTATCCTTATGCTATATAGTCGCCGACTTGCGAAAAATGGCTTTAGCTTATAATTTGCGACTGAGGCGTTAGTGGACCATAGTTCATTATGTATACATACAATAAAGTTGTAACTAGGAACAGGTCAGTGTGTGTGTGTGTGTGTGTGTGTGTGGCGGGGGGGGGGGGGTGGATTTGCTGTACTAGTAATAAGCTACAGAGACAGAATCAACCTTTTTATTTAATTTGTGCGTGTCTGCATTTGGGTCAAAAACCACTAATCGAATTATTGGAGTTTGATTGAACATACAGTCGATTATCTGGCGTGTCATATGGGGTTGCTTCCATTTTAAATGTGGTGTTGAAAAAATGAGAAATTAAAATAATTAATATTACTTTTGGTTGAATACAATGCTAATGCTAAACAAAAAAAAAAAAAAAAACTGTACGGATTTTGCTAAAGTTACGATTAATGTACAGCTAATCGTTGTGGGAGAAACAGATATGTTTAGTTTTTATCTGAATTCGAAAAAATAAGTATTTCGGGATAATATTTTGTTAATCAAAGTTCACGTAAAATAATTCAGTCGACGGCGACGTGGGCAATATACGGTTTTATTTTGATGCGATTTCTTAAACCTGAAAAATTTACCATTATACTATCAGTTTTCTTTGGAAGCTATTTACGCAAAATCTACTGGTCGAATTTGGATTGATTCGATTAATGTACAGTCGTTTGATCATGGGTAAAATACTTTATGTTTAATTTGGTATAATGTCTTTGAGCTGATAAATTTAAAACTTTTTCCGTGAGCGCCATATACAAAGAAGCTACTTGCTGGAATTTATTTTTGTTTCTATTAATGTAAAAACCGTGATTCCGCGGATGAAATAGGGAATATTTCATTTTGATGTTTCATCGATAAGCTGAGGAATTAAAATAAAAGAGTCACCGAGCGTGGTGTGTGCGCAGTTAACAATTTGGCCTCGCATTCGGAAGGACACGGGTTCAAATCCCTGTGCGGGGATCCAAATTTGGGTTTTCTATGTTTTCCCCAAATCATTCCAGGCTAACGCCGAGATGCTTCCTTCAAAAGGTCATGGCCGAATTCCTTCAACTTGCCCTCAGCCCTTTCCCGTCTCTAATGACATTTACGAGACGTAAAGCCGTATGGAAATAATAATAATAATAGTAAAAGAGTCTACAATTTAGTATTGTTTTGAAGGTAAATCGAAATGTTTATCATGATTTCATCGTACGAGTGGTAATGTTACAGTTCGTTATGGAGACCGTTCATGCATAAAGATTTTATGTTCGGTGAGCCACAGTGGTCGCGGTTCATGTAGTTGTTGACAATGTTGGTTGCTGTAAATAATGTGTGCAGTAACAGTCTACGCGACTGCTAGTAAATAAATAAATAATTAAAAGATCAGCCTTTAGCATTTGAGTGGGAGCGTACACGAAAAAATATTTTAATTCTTAATTTCTCCTCTAAGACCTTTGCGATTGGTCTGTGTCAAAGTTAAATAAAATGCAGTATTCCAAAGCGAATTACGATAACGTACAAGCTGTTTCTCATCAGATCTTGAAGTTAATCGCAATTTCTAATTATCTTATACAAATTTTACTTTTAATCGTTTTTCGAACGGGTGGATTATATTGCATGGAAAAACCCTCTCCGACCATGAAGACCAATGGAAAAGAGTTTAACTAAAATAAATTAACTGTTCGGTGACAAGAACGAAATACGAAAAAGGGAAATAAGATTTCAATGTTAGATAGTTAAGAGACTAAATTCGGAGCAAATAAATTCAGGAACGGATATAAACAAGCACTTGCGCCGGGATAGCCTTGGGGGCGATCTATACGAACTGTGAATGGGACAGCGAAAAAAGCAGTGCGATGCGATGTCTGCGTTTTTCTGACAACCCTCGCTTTGTGTGGACTGCCTCGGGTTGTCAGCAAAGTTTAGTGTGGCGTGAGAATTAAATGAGGGACGCCCGTAGAGAAGCATTCTAAATGATGGATTCACGCTTGACTTGTTCCAATTCTGCACTGGCAGTAAGATAGGCTGACCATTCACAAACGCGGAGGCTTACAGTAAGTACCGGCAACACGTCTCAGTACGAGCCCATTTAGCAATCAGAATCTCTCAGAGCAGTCGCTATCTGTTCAAAAATAAGTCTATGCTTGTGTGAAAAGGCTCTATATTACGTAATTGGACCATATTCATACGTTTTTTCTTGGAATACTTCGTTCTAATGATACATATAAAATAAACGAAGGAGTGTGAAATATATTGTATCTGACCCTACACTTCCCTTTCCTTTTTTTTTTTTTTAAAAAAAAGTTGCGTGTCCGTTAGCGTATTAAAAATTTAAATTTTTGTGAAAAGGTATGATATTTTGTTAAAAAATTAGCTAAGTGGATCAAAAGAAATTATGTATGAAATAAAGTTATCACTATTCATTTCTAGTTTTATTTTGGTATTAAACGGGCTGCAATATTAGACACGTTCAATGGATTGTGAATAGATATAAGAAGTAGAGCTACAAATGAAAATTTAAAAACGAAATAACTTCCTCCAAACAATGAAAATCATGGAAACGTCATTGTGATAGGTTAGGTACTAAAAGATTTTTAGTACTTTGGTGCACTGTTGCAAGAGGAGATTATAAAACGATGCTGGGATTCGTTATAGATTTGCCATGGGTAAAATGTTAAAGTCAATGTTATTGTCTTAAAAAACAACACTTGTACTCTATTTATTCCTAACAGGTGGCTCAACGTCATGTTCTCTGGCCCCGCTCCTCATTTTTTTTAAGTTTATTTATTTCTTTACGCCTCGTTGACGTCGAGGTCATTAAGGCGGGATGGGACTGGTGACAAGGAACGGGAAGGAATTCGGCCATGGCCTTTTGAAGAAAGCATCCTGGCATTCGCCTTGAGTGATTGGGGGAAACCATGGAAAACCCAAATCTGGATGCCCGCCCGGACATGGATTAGAACCAGCATCCTCCCGAATGCGAGGCCAGAGCGTTACCGCCCCTCATCTTAACATCCCATTCCATTCCGTTCCTACCCCTCCGAGCTGACTGCTGTGTCCACGCAAGCGAATGGAAAATTATCCCTTCCATAGTATGTATGAGTGCAGCGGAGTGAGGATAGAGCATACTGACCTTGACCCGCCTCTGTTAACTGTACGGACTATAGAATATAAATCTCAATTACACAACCGATAGTTTAACACTTAAATTTAACAAAAGGATTGGAAACAAATTATTGATATTTAGGAATTGGTTGCTGAAAAATACTATCTAAGTCAGTTAAGGAGGATAGACCTAAAAGTAACGTTTTAGCGGGATTGGCTGCGTTCAATTGATTACACGGCTTTGAACAACTTGGAAAAGATTTCATAATATCAGTGAACTTTTTTAAAAATGCATTTACATTGTATTAGCTATTGTTTCATTATTTGTCCGTGTAACTATGGGACACTGTCAGGACAACTCAAGACGAAGAATCAAATAAAACGCCGAATTTAAAACCGATAATCCTCGTCATGCCAAGTCAAACTGCTGCCCACTACTTCACCACTGTCGGCATAGCAATGAACTCTACGGCTAATTCATAACGAGTTTTCTGACTCCTGAAAACCTGTTTCTTGTCTTCAGCGATGCGAGTTATTTTCGGCAGTTTTATCATAACTGACGTAATATTTTGGCATGGTTATCTAAATAGGAAATATTAAGCAGACAGTACAGGAGCTTTGTATTGACTGCGTTTATCAACCTAAATGCGATTTCGTGGTGACGTGCTCATCATTATGATAGTTGACTATGGAATTACAGCTGACCACATAAGTACTATGTAACTACAGGGCTTCGTAGCTTTTATATTAAGATTGAATTGATGTCCTGGCAACGCTCCGATACGAACACGCAGCAGTACTTATGCTGAGTGGTAATAAAAGCTCTCAGGAGGTCGCGGGATCAAATTCCACTCCGTTCATCCAGATTTCGGGTTTTCATGGGTTCCCGAAATAACTCAAGGCGAATGTAGGGGTGGTTCATTCAAAAAGCCGAATACCTGCACGTTCCTTATCCTTACTCCTCTTTTTCCTCTGATAACCACGACGTCGACGGGGCGTAAAGCCCGAAGGGAAACAGAAAATACATCCAAATTACCCAACATATGAGGTTAGACTTGAATGACTTTCAATAACATTTGTTATGAAATATGTGGAAAATTCCTACTAAAATTAACTACATGAACTAGGATTAACTATCAGTTTATGTTCAAGATAAAATGTTTCATAAAGAAAGTGTTTTCACTTTTTTTTAGTACCCTAACTATTTACTCAACCTCTACATTAGGTACTTGTGTAAATGTATGATAATCGTTCTCTTATCGGAAGGTGATAAATAAATTAGTAGTAATATACTCCAATTTCGGATGCCCCCAAATATATTCACCTATTTCCGTTTTCATCAAGAAACTATTCCTTAAAGTATTCAATAATATTTCTTAAATTCTTCATCTTCTGTAGTCTTATATAGACATCTGTGAGACTCCACTACAAATTTAAATTAAAATAACTAAAAAGATCTACGCTTGGATCATTGAGTATATATCAGTTTTAATTCTCTTTTATTATTTCCTTATTTACGTAAATAAATCATAACGCTTATACTCCACGAGATTTTACAGACTACAAAATTAAGTAGTTTGGTGGTAATGTGAAAATTAAAAAAGACCAGCGTATTATACGATTTTCGCAGAAAAACCTTGTTAGTTGTAATCATCTGGATTTTTTTTTTTCCGCTAATTTGTTTTGAAAATTAGTTGAGTGGTAGCACATTGATAATGATTGTAGACCTTGTATCTTGCGAAGGAAACAAGTAAATAAAAATCGCCCAAAACTAAACACAATTTTTCGATATCTGTTCAGTGGCACCAACCGCCAAGTACCATAAAAATATGTATGTCTACTAACCTTTTTGTAGCCAGTTGAAAGTTAGCCATAATTGGTGCAAATGGGCCGAAATTATAACGTTGCAACATACGGACAGACGAAAAGACAGATCAGACCAAATTTAAAAAGGATCTGTTTTTCTCATTTACGTTACGGAAAGCTTAAAATGGTCTTTGATCATAGATTAAATTGATGTTATAACTTCAATGGGAACTGCATCCACACTGTTAGACTTATATTGAAAACAATAAAACTTAGAGTAAATAAGTCATAAGACTGCATCAATTTGCTGTGACAGAGTTTCGATTCGACGTTCATTCCTTCTCTATAGCGGCTAGGCCTACAGTTCAATGTCGAATCCGACTACGACCTGGCGTTGCTCATATGATCAAGCAGAACTCTTAAAATTTCCCTGCGACACATAGTTTTGCGACCAAGCGCCATAAGTCACTGAGCTACAAGATCTCTCAGTAAATCACAAAACTAAGGAGAATAATTATTATGATACATTCAAGCCACTCAATAAATCAAATGTAGGTATAGTTCAACACATTATGTTACACCGAAATCAGTGACAAGATATTTCTGAGTGGGTTTACACTGAAATTAGTCACACGATCGAATTAAATACGGGGTTATTAGAAAAACAGTAACAAAGTAATTAAGCATAAAAATGTAACCACAAACTGTCTAGGAAATAGTAACCGCAGCACTAAGGACTGGTTACATGTCTCAGAGAAATGGTGTTCAGTTTACCTTCATACGTTCCACATTAAAACGAAATTCTACACAGACAAGGACGAAACTAACCAAATGTGTTTCAAAACATTCTAAGAGATATTCAGAACCTAAAAGAGAATTTTTCATGAACTTGTGACTAGTATAAAAATGTTTATCACTGTAACTGTGGCAGTAATGTTATTTGGGTTTTAGCTGCGGTATGATAAATCTTGTCGCAAGAATACAAAAATGGTTTCCTTGCGGAGGTTACTGGCGACACTGCATGAAGCGTATTTTCACAATGAGGGGGAGAAAAAGCAGATATTGTAAATTATATTATAATTACAGTGTCACTACTTTGTAAACACGAATATCTAAACTGAAGAATTTAAATATTCGACAATTCAAACCACTATAAAACTCTACTGTAGTGTTAGTAACCACTTGTGCTTGCTTCTGAGATTGTAATATTTCACTGGATTTATTGATATTCTGTTAGTGTTTATTTTAAATTAAGTGTGTTAGTAACAGGTGGCACGACCCTCCCGCTGTTAGTGGGTGGTAGGTACCTGCGCTTGTAGCGAAGCCATGCTGACAGTGTCTGGAGACGAAGCGCGCGGACACTGTGCCAGCAGCCGCCGCTAGCAGGCGTTATAACCAGCAGACTCTGGCGGCCGCGTCCACAACTAACGAGCCGGCAGCCTCTGGGAGACCACAACAGATCCCACGAGAATAACTGGTCTCGCTTCTCATAGTTCACACAGCCAGCAATAAAGAGGAGAACATCAGAAAGGTTTAGTCAAAACAGGGTGGCGGTTTCCGAGATTCTACGAATCTTTGCTTAGCCGGAATTGCGACGGTTACAAAACCCACATGCACATAGAAACAAGAGAGGTCTTCTGGAGGAAACAGAATTTCAAATGAATTTTGAAGAGAAACTTCTTTGGCCACTATAGGGAAATATTTGTTAGCGTTACGCGTTAAGTGCGCATGCGTCGCAACGTTCTGCGCATGCGCATTTCACGTTCTGTCAATCTGTATCTCGATATTTTGATGCAAGCAGCTGTGATAGTGCCCGTTGTCACTTAATCTCATGTTAAACAGTGGATCATGTTAAATGTGAAATATGTATTTCCGGTTTCGGTTACCGTGAGCCTTTGATTACAAAAGTATTTGATACAAAATCACCAAATATAACTAAAGTAGATTAATAATAATAGTAATTAACATTATTATAAATTAATATTAATAATAACCAACATTGTAAATATACAATCTAAATAGCTGTTTATTAAGATAGTTTCCAATCGTTCCAAGTAGCAATTTTGTTTTGCTGGTGTGTCTTGCAACCTAATGCGAATTTTGTCCAAGTTGTTCTCCGACATAAGAGCTCTAAACACAACATACAGACTAAGACTCAATGCAATACACTATAATCTAGCAAAGTATGTTATAAAAATTGGATAATTTTTGTTTGTTTAAGAGAAACTCTTGGAGAAATTTCCTATTTACTATAGACACTGAAGAGCCAAGGAAACTGGTTCACCTGCCTAATATCGTGTAGGGCCCCCACGAGCACGCAGAAGTGCCGCAACACGACGTGGCATGGACTCGACTAATGTCTGAAGTAGTGCCGGAGGGAGTTGACACCGTGCATCCTGCAGGGCTGTCCAAAAATCCATAAGAGTACGAGGGGCTGGAGGTCTCTTCTGAACGGCACTATAAGATAGTTGGTGGTTTAATTAATAAGATAAATAATAAGTCCATCATAAAGTTCAGTTTAACATTTGTTTTTAGTCACCAAGAAAACACGACGACAAAAATAATGGTTACATGCATTCATACAATCCAGAGGTTGCATACAACACTTCTTCCACTTCTTTCACGGCCGTCGCAAACTGAATTGGTGAAAAACTTTGCCGAAAAACTAACTAACTCCTCTGTCTTGGATGATCGCTTTATATAAACACTACCGAAATTTCTAGAGCACTTCGAAAGCTTCCGCCAGATAATTCTCGAACATTAACAACACTTAAACAATTGAAACATATTAAAAACAGTCAGAATTAATACATAATCATTTACAATCAATACAAAATGATCAGAAATGGAAATTAAAGATGCTTAAACACAAAATTATTCATACAAATCATTTTAAACTGTATCAAATTGTCCTTTAGACATCTTAACTTCCATTAATACTTGGAATTACGAACATTTAAGCTATTCTCTTGCACAATTCTGTTCTTAAACATATTAAATGGCCTCTAAATAATTTCTTTTCATAAAATAAAGTCTATATACATTGATTTACAGTTAATTGTGAAACAAACATACAGGATCATATTCAACCAAACACCAGCCTCCTACAAATGATTCACAAAATACAATTTCATTTAAGTTTAGAGTTGAGGGCTGTTACAGCACGTTGCAAGGTATCCCAGAGATTTGCTCAATAATGTTCATGTCTGGGGAGTTTGGTGGCCAGCGGAGTTGTTTTAAACTCAGAAGAGGCATACTGTAGCAATTCTGGACGTGTGGGGTGTCGCATTGTCCTGCTGGAATTGCCCAAATCCGTCGGAATACACAATGGACATGAATGGATGCAGGTTATCAGCCAGGATGCATACGTACGTGTCACCTGTCAGAGTCGTATCTAGACGTATCAGGGGTCCCATGACACTCCAGCTGCAGACGCCCCACACCATTACAGAGCCTCCACCAGCTTGAACAGTCCCCTGCTGACGTGCAGGGTCCATGAATTCATGATGTTGTCTCCATACCCGTAAACGTCCATCCGTTCGATACAATTGAAAACGAGGCCCGACAGACCAGGTAACATGTTTCCAATCATTAACAGTCAAATGTCGGCGTTGTCGGGCCCAGGCGACGCGTAAAGCTTTGTGTCGTGCACTCAGCAAGGGTGCATGAGTGGGCCTTTGCCTCCGAAAATCCATATCGATGACGTTTCGTTGAATGGTTCGCACGCTGACACTTGTTGATGGCCCATCATATAAATCTGCAGCAATTTGCGGAAGGATTGCACTTCTGTCACGTTGAACGATTCTTTTCAGTGGTCATTGGTTCCGTTTTTGCAGGATCCTTTTTTTTGGCTGCAGCGATGTCGGAGATTTTAACGTATTCCTGATATTCACGGTGCACTCGTGAAATGCTCTTACGGGAAAATCCCCACCTCATTGCTACCTCGGAGATGCTTTGTCCCATTTCTCTTGCGCCGACTATAACACCACGATCAGAGTCACTTAAATCGTGATAATCTGCCATTGTAGCAGCAGTAACCGATCTAACGCCTGCGCCAGGCATCTGTTGTCTTATATGGGCGTTGCCGACCACAGCGCCGTAATCTGAGTGTTTACATATCTCTGTGTCTGCATACGCATGCCTATACCAATTTCTTTGGCTTTACAGTGTATATGGAATAAGGAAAGTATCTGTTCATCCACTCGAGTGCGAAAAAAACATACAGGATAAATACTCACTAAAAAGTGTGTGTGATCCATAAAAGCTTCAGTTCTGGCGCGTGTACCCACTGATAAACCCAATTTAATTTTTTTTATTAGTGCTTTATGACTTGGTAACTTTGAAGCTTTAGAGCCGAGAAAGAGATTTGCAGTCAAGAAACGGAAAGGATTTCTGTTACAACCTTTTAAAGGAATCATTACACGATTCACCTGGGGCTCATTTGGGAAACCGTGTAACACCAAATTCTAACTGGTTGCATCGCTGATTTAACCGCTCCAGTGTTCGAACTAACAGGTTCGACGATTATATTTAGCTTCCAAATCTGTTTTCTCTTAATGCAGTACCTGATGTATGGTTTTTTCCACCCACAGGAACCATTAAAGCACTGTATCTCAGAGATATAGCATGTATTTTCTTTTTATCCCGTAATGTAATGTATACTCGTAGTTCCATATTTTACTTTTTAAATTTTTATTTCGCAAGATAAGATCTGTCCTCTTTCACATCGAATTAGGTATGAGCAATATATACTTTTTGCTTCGGAAAACCATGAACACTCAATTCAGTAACGAGGATTCTAACTAATATCACTGTTAAAATCAAATAAAACAGTGCAGCATACAAGTGACCTAATCGGCGAAAGCATTTATACCTGTACGATAGATGAAATGCGGGCGAAATCATATATATTAATTCTATAAGGTGTTTTTGGTCACAAGCCAGTATTTCCCTTCATACCGAACCAAAATCGATAAACGAGGTATTATATTAAATCTTGACATATTCGCTTTTGTGACATCATATTTTGAGAAACTAATTTTTCTAAATGTTAATATTTTTAAAATAGGTTTTTTTGTGTAACGATCCATTTATCTCCCTGGATACCTAACCGAAATCGATAAATGAAGTAGGATTATGATGAGTAATGTCGCCGCTTTTGTGAAATTATGTATTCAGAAAGAAATTTTTTGGAATACAACCCTTAAAGGGAAAAAGTATCAATGGTTCTGCAAGTAATTTTTGTGTCCCGAGACATTTAACTCCCTTAATATCAATCCAAAATAGATAAACGAGGTATCATTTTATAGACTAAAGTCTCCGCTGTGGTCACATCGTATTTTAAGAAAGAAATTTTCGGAATTTGACCGTTAAACGTCAAAAGAATCCTTATTTCGATAACGTATTATTGTGTCACGAGCCATTTATTTCCCTTGATATCTAACCGAATTCGAGAAATTAGGTGTTACTTTAGAGATTAATGTCTCCTCTTTAGTCACACTATATTTTAAGAAACAAATTTTTCGGAATTTGCTCCTTACAATGCAAAAGTATTAGTTTTTTTTTACCTGCTTCATACCTAAATTGATAAATGAGGTACTATTTTAAGGATTAAGGTCTCCACTTAACCAACAAAATATATTAAGAACAAAGTTTTTCAGTTTTGACCCTTGAAGGACAAAAGTATTAACTATGAAAGTCCCGCGCATGAGTCACTTCAGAGCTAAGCCCCTAAATAGGAGCAGCAAATATCACAGAGATATTAATGAACTGCTCCACTGGATTCAACAAGGATTGAGCGCTTTACCGATAAACAGCAGCACCACATATGACAGAGGTATCAATAAACTGTGTGCTTTTTTTTAATAGCTAGCTTATCACTTTACAATTCCTACGAAACATTTTATTCATGAAATACGAACACAGCAACACATACGATATTACAGAGATTTTGTTATTCTGTGTGTATTTTATCTAGGTTAGTTGTAATCTGTTAAGGTCAGTGACAGTTTGTCATACATATGATTTACGCGTTCAGATGTTTTCCCTAATTGTTTCGTAATATGTTGTAAGTATTTTGTTACTTACCATTTACACTAAACAAATAAACAATTGATACAAATGTGTTGGCCCCTCTTTCATCCTATAAAATCCAACAACCTTACTAATCAATATATCAGTGAAATTTTCGCACAATAATTTATTATTTTACCAAACAACTACACTGATTACTTATTACTTACTATATTATTAATATCGATGAAAAACCAAGCCATTAAATCTGTAAGCAGGTGGAAAAAACTAGTAGTACTGATAGATATCAAAACCAAAGACCGAGCGTGGTGGTGTAACGGTTAGCGTACTGGTCTCGCATTCGGGAGGACGCAGGTTCGAATTCCCGTCCGGGCATCCAGATTTGAGTTTTCCATGGTTTCCGCAAATCACTCCAGGCAAATGCAGGACGCTTCCTAAAAAAATGCCATTGATGAATTCCTTCCCGTTCCTTGTCTCCAGTACCATCCCGCCTCTAATGACCTTAGCCGTCGACAAGGCATAAAGCAACAAGTAAAAAAAAAAAAAAATTAAGAAATGTGTAAACAAACAAGATTGCTAGTTGAAGCTTTTAAATATGCTATTCTCCTCAGTCATATCCATTTCCAACGAGAGGATTTTCCGTAATACATCCTTCCCCTGAGAATAGGAACCATTGAGGAAATGAGTATATTTAAGAAAATTTTAAAAAGACTTTTACTGTCTCAAGGAAAAGGTGTAAAACACGGGTAGTCATTCGGGGCCTATTCTTTACAATATATGCAATAAATGTTATAAATGGATCGTCTTGTTCAACATTCCCAATATGACGTTAAAACCATGTAGACATTAACGCATGTCTTTACTTCATACCGACTAGAGATAGAGTTTTGATAGCTGCTCCTAGAAACTCAACTCTTTGGTGGAATGCGAAAATGGTATTTGGAGCTAAATACGGGGTTAGGTAGTGGGAACAAGTTTTGTCATTCCAGTCTTGGCTATCAGGTAGGGTAAGAAAGTTAGTGGTTCACAATTCACGTTTACGAAATTCTTTACCAGAATACGGGTTAATTCCCAGACATGTGCGCTATATGTCTCTAATGAGAACCTACCATATTGCTGAAGGTGACTCGTCCGTCGAATGACTTGGCGGTTTCCTTGGTATCTTTGTAATAGTACGCCTCGTAAAATTCGCAACCTGGTTTCTCCCAATATCTCTTTCATGTATCGGCTACAGCAACACGAATAACAAAATACATACACGATAGCAGAAGAAAAACTGTGTTGATGAAGATCAGAAACAAAAAACCGTGCTGCCATACGTGAAAGGTGTCTCTGGAAAAGTAGGAGAATTTTAACGAAATCTAATATCCTACGCATATTTAGAAGTGGAAACAAAGTTAAAGAAAAACTGCGAATGGTCAGTGATCGAAGGAATTTATGAAGTCCCCTGTAATTGCGGAAAGGTATATATCTACATATATATTCTGCAATTCACAAAATTGTGGGTGGCAGAGGATGCTCAGCACCAAAGATAATCTCTTTGGTGTGTATTCCAATCCCTAATGGTACGAGGGAAAACAGAATCAGTACGGCACCTTATTTCTCTAATTTTATTTTTCCTGTCATTCCGACTCAAATAGGTTAGTGTACGAAACCGAACGAGCCGTAGCCGTGAGGATACGTGAACGTAAAAGTCACACCCGCCTGAGGCATTCCACGAAATCAGCTATTGCCGAACACCAGATGGAAGAAGAACGTGAAATACTGCGGGAAATTATAAGAGTGCTAGCTGGAACCGAAGGTAATCTACCAAGAAAAGTAAGAGAGGCTATTGAAATATTCAAACACCCAAACAACCTCAACAAGTATGGTGCTTACGGTCTTAGCTAGGCTTGGAAACGTTTGTTAGGTAAATAATTAACTCTGGACCCACAGATATTAAATCGTAAACAGCATCTCTGGATAATCGATAGTGTCAGACAATCGCTAGTACAAATACGTAAACAACCAGCCGCGCCAGTCTCCAGCAGATTCAACAGATTCGATAGACGGCCCCTGAAAAAGATCTAAGTCCTGGTCAAAACGTCGGGAAGAAGGAGAAAGAGGAGTATGTCAACGCAGCGTTAATCCCGTAAACTATTTATATTAAACTACGTAAACAATCACAATCTTGTAGAAACATGAACACTTTCGCAGTAGTCAGTACAGTGACAATCGTCCACAGTAGACATCTTCTAGAAGTTGCCAAGAAGTCCACAGAAACATGCCAAAATGCGTAAATAGAGTACAGCATACACATTTATCTCCCACTGCACGAAATGATCAGAAATATTGTCCCGCAATCTCTCTTTCTGGTCAAGTCGCCAATGACGAACATTTCTTTCAGCGTCACGACTGAGATTAAGAAGAAATAATAGTTAATTTGCTTTAGCCGCCACGTGTATGAGTCATATCTCTCTCGTCAAGCTACTGAACAGAGTATAATTTTGCAACATGCAAAATTCCGTTGCATATTTACGTGTGAGATTCAATAAGATCCTTTATATTACGGTTTTTGTTAACACATTAACTCGAACAAAAATTATTTGATTGAAAAAATATTTTAGTTTGATGTTTCCGGGTGATAACACGTACTAGTATTAATTTATGTCTCTTCGGAAATAATTCTGATAGGGCGGAACCGCACTGAGATATGATACAAATGTCCTAGAAAAAGGATGAAACAGATCTGCCGAAACGTAAGCATTTAATACTCTGATAATAATTCTGTGTGGTCGTAATTACTTGGTGACAGGGTTTCTATCGGCTGCGCATTCCGTCCCTGTCACAGCCGCCTTAAACTAACTCGGCAGTCCTACCGGGTACAGCGGACCTACAGTTTAACTTGGAATCTGAATCACGAAATAGCTCTGGCGTACTTCACATTACACAGTAAGCTGTGCCAGAGGGGAAGATCGGGGTAAGTACCTATAAGAATTCTCTTCCAGACAGGGATTCGAACCGTGGATCATTCGATTCCCAGTCACACACTGAGCCATCATACCGCTATTTAATATTAATATGTAGTGACATCCAAGAAGAGTGGAAACTATTTTTCCCGGCAGCGATAACTTCTAACTGTACATTTATGTTTAGTCTGCATTTAAATTTGTAAGGCAATTGTAGGCAACAGTATGTCAGATATTAATTATATGAAATTTCAGGTGTGTAGTGCCGGATAAGCGAAAACAGAATATTTTTACAACTGTGTGCAAACTTTATTGAACCATCGATTGATTAATTCTCCGTCCTCCACATTGGTCACCGATCTGGATGTTGTCTTGTTGTACAGTGTTTATAACAGAAATTGGTAATTTTAGTACGTAATTGGCAAGAGCAGGCCTAAAGAACAGTGATAATGTTTATATCATACGACCAAGTCAGGTAGATAAGAGATTAATACGCGACCATTGCATTCTGGAAGACACGGACCTGATCCTGGGATATTTGAGTTTACTTTCCGAATGTTTTCATAAGTACTCAAAATGAATACCGAGGTGATTCATAAAACCAATGCTGAATTCCTACCTATGCCTTTTTCTCGTCCTCATCCTCTTCATCCACATAAGGAATTTTGTGATAGCATATTGAAAAAAAAAATAATCCTACACATTTCATCGGTTGAAGTGTGGGAAGTAATTAAATTAAGACACAAATTGTGATGGTTATATGTAAAGAAAGATTATGTAAAGAAAGATGTAGCTTGGAAATGGTCAAACGTGAATATTTTATTAATTGAAATTCACCCAAAAATCGTTTTCTTGGTGTTTTCTAATTTCTATTAGTTTATGTTTGTTTTTATTTTTTCTCTCTTAATTCATAAAGTGCACTTTAGCTTTCAACTATCTTGTAAGCGTAGTGTATCAGTATCTATATGTAACCTTCTTCGAATCTCGTTTAGTTACTAAGTAGTAAGCCATGTCTCCAACACCAGCACATCAGCAACAACCTGTTTTCTTCCAGATATACAAGCAGACTACTTTTAACTGTTTCCGCAAACACACAAACGGCGCTAGAGTGGAGGTCATCTGAGATGAGCATCTAAAAGATGACACGGCGTCCTTAGCCGTTTTCATATGGCCGTCAAAACTTACACAAGCGGAAACAAGGTACCGCGGATATGTTATCCAAATAGTTGTGCCATGTGTTTGCTTTAAACTATTTAGATTAGTGTTAAGGACGATGTGGAAACGCTAGTTACATACCGGAGTTTGGTTGTGCCACGTGTTTGCTTTAAACTATTTAGAATAGTGTTAAGGACGATGTGGAAACGCTAGTTACATACCGGAGTTTGGTATGGCAGCGTAATTATCACCATAACAAAGGAGGTAGGCTGTAGTATCTTTCTGCAGATATTCGTCAAAAAAATAGACTCCCTTTTGTGTCACCATTTCTCGATCTTCCACAATCTTCCACTATTTTAAATACTACTTCTTATTACTATGCTATTACTATTAGAGATTCACAATCACCATAGCAATTTTCACTTCGGAAAAAAGAAGCTGTTACTTCAGCCAAAACATCGCTAAGGTACTACAGGTATGATGTTCTTTGAAAAACATGTCTCCTTTGTCACGTTGTCCTCGCTAATTTCGAAATACTCTTCAGGTTTGAGTTAATGACACAAAATTTTTAGCTTCTAAGTTTGGTTAGAAGTTTTCCCTACGTGTGCGGCAACGTATACCGCACACTGCAAAATAAAACCAGAGAATATACCTTCCTAAGAATTCTATATAACTATAGATACGAAAATTCGATTCCATCTAAGAGCAGAAAGTCAAGATTATAAGCAGCCGAAAAGAAGATACTACGTAAAGGAAAAAAAATTGCATTAGACTAAGGAGAAAAGAAACGATGAAATAAGACAGTGTCTAAACATACGAAATCCAGGACTGCAAACAATAGTGGAAAGATGACAAGAATTTTTCACGGGTATTCTGCCGAATAATTTCTTCTTTCCAAAATGTTTCGGCAGCACCCCACGCTGCCTTCATCAGGTGAGATGTCATAGCGAAGCTACCACCGCGACGATACAACCGACTGTTAGTGCTGTGTAGTCGTAGTGGTAACTTCGATATGACATCTCACCTGATGAAGGCTAGGGGGGGGGGTCTTGCCGAAACGTTTTGGAAAGAAGAAATTATCCGGCAGAATACCCGTGAAGAATTCTTGTCAGCCGAGAAAAACTTGATTCTGACAATGGGAAGATGGTTTAGAAAGAATAAATGTTGGCGGTCTTACGAAGGTAAAAGAGTGAAACGCTAACGAAGAATTAACGAAGTTTTTTCTGCATTGTGTATTAAAATTTTGTTCTTGGGAAACTAACCGACTAAAAACAGCATATAATAACAATATTTCGATGACTAAATTTACGATGACATCTACAGGTGAAGTACGATTAGGCCGTAAAATCCAAACTTTATAGCTTAATGCTCTTGGAGAGCTATAAAGTTCAGGTTTTATAGCCTAATTACACATCACCTCAAGATTATGACGGAGAGTTCAGTCATGGAAATATTTTTTTTTTAAACACCATTTATACTCGGTTATTTTTCAGAGAAGAATATATTGCTAATGAAGAAGACGGCATGAAATATGAAGCCTTAAGCGCAGCCCGTGATCCTTGCTATGTAGAAGGGGAAGCATTGAGATAATGAACATTTGCTGCAAATAGCTTCATGTATAGTTTCCCTTGAGTTCCACCGAACACAGCATCATTCTAACCTACTAATGCAATCTTAATTGAGGATAGAAAGTGTCACTGTCCTTAATCCCAACTGGAAGGACGTCCTTCAGTTTTACGGCTAAAGAGGAAGTCCAGTGGTGCCAGAATATAGGACTCCTTAGTGTCTGTGGCGAGGTAAGAACGAGAGCGGGCAAGGACGAGAGAAGCAAAATGTGGCCGGCACGGAAAAACGGCCGCTTGGCCTTGACGTAGCCGCTCAACGGAACATCAGCGTCGTACAATCTGACGGGTTTTTCATACCACTACGTGTGTCTTCGACACAAGGCCGAAGACATACGAATTCTCCTCGCTTGTAGTACAGAACATATTCCTCCATAGCTTGACAGTGGCCGTCACGATTCAGTGGAACAAATCGATGTTGGTGTTGATAGTCGCTAGAGATAATGCCCCGGTACTTACATAGTTCCTGAAAATGAAAACCTCAGTAACCGCAGAACCTTAACTCACCACACGGGATGTGTTGCTGTGATGTCACAAGAGTGGCGTCTTGCATTGTTAAACGTTTACTAGAAATGGTTTGCACACAGGAAATTTTAATTCCTTCTTTTGTTAACCGTTTGAATATTGTAAAAGAGTTAGCTGCCAACCTGAATTTGTTATTGGTACAAATAATTTGGCTCTATTTGGGCTGACAGAAATTCACAGACTGAGTCTGGTAAAGCTCAGGCTTGCTGTTTGGCTGGATTCTGGTTCCAATATCCGTCAGGCCGTCCTGAATTCGATTTTCAATGGTTTTCGAAATCATTCAACGACGAATACGAGGATGGTTCCGTCATGGCCGAATTCTTTTCCGTT
Organism: Vandiemenella viatica; assembly: GCA_031002005.1. Taxonomy (NCBI): domain Eukaryota; kingdom Metazoa; phylum Arthropoda; class Insecta; order Orthoptera; family Morabidae; genus Vandiemenella; species Vandiemenella viatica. The sequence goes on from JARYHS010013631.1 coordinate 103,935,752, forward strand.
CCTTGCTCCCGTTCCATTCCAACCTCTAATGACCTCGATGGCGACTAAGCGTAAAACCATTAAAAAAACGAATTGGTAGCGCTAGCCTAATTTTTCGCGAATCACCTTGTAAGCTATGAGCTACAGCAACTCATTCTTAAATGACGCATATTTATTCCTTATTAATAGTTTCTAGATGGCAGTGATATGATCGTAACACAAATCTGCTGCTAGTCAAGCTGCATCAGTGGCTGGAAACAATGGCATTTCAATTATTTGGTTGACGCTCATTCTCACAGCATTTGTTTTCTGCTTAACAACATAGATGTCAGGTGTTACCTCAAACATTCCTAACTTGGTATTGGAATTAAGCTATTTTTTGTATGAATATACCTTAAATTTTACAGATTTGAATGAAGTTAGTGCCTTTTTTTAGCTTGAAAATATGTAGTGTCGTTTAGAACAACTTGTCGCCCATTACTGCATTGTATTTTAACACTGAGTTTTGTACATGAGTAGTTAGCACTGGATGTGGTACTCAGGGGAATGGGTATTCGATTTCTGGTCTGATTTCATTTTCCTTGGTTTCCTGAAATAAGTCTAAGCGAACGACGGAATTGTTCGTTCCTCTAACTTGCTCCAATTCTTTCCTGAGTTTAATGACCTTGAACTATACCAGTCATAAAGCAGTTAAAAAGTAATTTTAATAGCGCACATCAGAGCGGGCAGATCAAAACTTACATTGCGTGTAAAAGAAGAACGCAGTCTGTGACAGAACTACCACCCCTGTTTGTCTCCAGTTTCAAAAAAGTCTGTGGGAAATGCTCTTATGCTCTTTACTCTGTAGTTAACGTTATCCAACGGATGACGTGCGTCAAACTTCCCATTTTGAGACTTACCAAAACATTTATACCTCCAAAAATTTACGTATCAGTGGAATATGTTAACTGCGATTGTAAAATCCTGCAAAATGTGAGATTTTCAAAATGTGCAGGTATAAACGCATAAAGAAGAAAAACCATATTAATCGAATCATCATTATACCAGCTATCGTCTGATTTGCTACTATTAATTATACCAGGAAATTAATTTTTAATTGGAGCTTTGTCTACTGAAGACATATCTAGGTTTATGTTCCTCTCCTTCTCCACAACCTCTAGGCTGGTGTGTACATGTCTTCCAAGTGTTTCCTGCCTTTAGCCAAAAGCTTCAAGAAGCAGTAGGTACTGTACACTTGCAGTTAAGGCTGTCTATAAAGTTTACTCTTCACCAAACTTTGTTGCTTCTACCCTTCCAGTTTCCTTTCAAACAACGTTGTACACCACTTAGAACGACGAAGCAAGTGGCAAACAACTTATCTCTTCTCCGGTTTGAAGTTCTACCAAATGGCGTGTTTGCTCTTTTGAAAAAGTTCTCGTTGGTGGCTTTATCATTCCAAAATTAACTTAGGAGTCGACACCAGTACCATATTTCAAATTCCATGAGTTTTAGTACTTCTGCTGTTCGTAGTGTCCGTGTTTCTGATCCATAGCTTACAACATTGCATACAATTCTTTTCGCAAAGTGTTTTCGTAGCTGGTATTGAATTCTAGTATTTAATTCTCTTGTACATTTTTTTCAGCTATGATCAAACTTCCCAAATATGTAAATTCCCTTAGCTGATATCCCTTTCCTCCATCCATAAATGCAGTGTCAATTATACGATGTAAAAAATGGTAATCTTCCATCCTACTGTTACTAACTTTAAGATACAAGAAACATAATTCATTGCAAAGCATTTTTTTTAGTTGAAATTTTTTTCCGTGTCACCAGAAAAATGTTTTGTAGATAAAGAGACTGTAGGGGATAACTTATCATAGTGGATAATATAAATCGGGAATGGTCAACCTTTCATACCTACCGTCTACTTTAGTATCTCTGTTGGTAATAAAATTTTCGAACCACCCACATGTTGAACAATAATGGTATAAAGTTTGGAAGTAACCTTAATTTATAAAATTTATGAAGTAGACTTATAGCAAGTTAAAGAAAATTATAATAATGGTTAAATCTGTCTTTTTATTTATACCTTGCATACATTAAAGCATGAAGCCTGGTAAAATTAAATTTAATTGTTTAATTTATTAATGAGATACCTGAGGCTAAGTACGGAATATCTGGCTCAATTTTTGGAAGAAACAAACCAAGGTTTTGTCTTTGGGACGTATTCAGGTCGTTTCCTTTTTTTTTTTTTTTTTAATCATAATATGGTCAGCAGCCCTAATGCCTGACTACCCTAGATATGAGGCAGGAAATGTTATATATATATAAACGAACAGTGTTCTGCAAGGTTGCAAGATCAATTCTTCCGTGCGACGTTGTAACAACAGCCCCTATTGTCAGCATCAGGCGAAAAGGTCGGCGTTTACTCTGCGACTGCAAGACGCCGACTGGGCCACAGTTTTTCACCACTAATAATTTCGTGTTTACTTTTTTCACCACATCTAATTTCTAACAGTTTTTGTTGGCAAGTTGCATCAGTCCCTTCAATATTTGTGGTACAAGAATATTTTTATCTTGTCACACGCTTTCAAATTCAAAGTCTTCAAATCATTTTTCCATGTGCAATATAAGTTCGTTGATGTGAGATTGAAGGCTTTCACGGCGTATCGATGAAATGCAGTCTTCACGGGTTTTCCGCCGTATGTTATTGAAATGCGACGTTGTCTTGGTTTCTATTTTACACGGTGTCGTAAGTCAACGGTAATTGGACGTCCTGTAATAAAGCCAGTTGTGACGGGATTCTACTGCTCAACAACGGAGTTACCAGAATCCTTTTTGAACTGATAGATACAATTCCATAAAATGCAAACTTGCCCCACATATAGCAACACGAATGTCAGCGGAAATACGAAAATCATTTTTTTTATGTAAATGCTGCACTTGGCTCTGTTATCCTATGTATAAACAGAAAAAGCAAAAGAATAATAAACCTGTGAAGTTATCCATTTCAGTCTATGTGTTAAACTTATTTTATGTATCCCGATACAATTTCACTCAGCTGTTTTCTTATTTTATCGATTTTCAACTTATTAGGTTACATTGTACATTATTAATGTCTTTACTTGTAATGTTGCACGGTGTTTATTTAACATCAGATCTTAATAGATGTTTGAAATTAACATCTTAATAAAATACGCTATCTTTAGCATCCGACGTGATAAATTAATCTTCGACAGAGCTCTGTGTTCTTTTTAGCGAAAATTCTATTACCATTTTAAGAAATTGTCAGCGTGTGGATTTTCACGAGTCTGGTGGTAAAGTGAAGAATTTCGGGCGCGGTATTGGGAGAACCCGTTTCGTTGTGGTGCGGGCATCCAAATTGTGATACTTCTTTAATTAAATTGCTGTTAATCATTTTTTAAATATTTTGCAGCCCCCTACATTCTTATAAGAATCGAATATCTGTGGCAGCATTAAAAAAAATACGCTTGTGTCTATTTTTATCTTTTGCAAGTTTTCTACGAATTTTATCATTTAAACAAATTTTATTTGCCGATGTTATTTCACTTGCCTAAATGGCAGATGGTCCCGGAAAAACAGTGCTTTTATTTACTTGCTGAGACCCATAATTATCCTTTATTTATCGGAAGTTTAATCATTCATACTTTTAGTTTGAAAATACTTACTGTAATAGTTTGCTGAATGGTTAACACGTAGATCGCTAACCGTGGCAGAAAGGAAACGACGTCTTTGTAGATATCAACAACACTTTCGGGCATTAAAGTCTTTCATCCAATACTTGGAAACGACGCTGATTTTCTATTGGCTATTATTTTTCATACTTGAGTTTATCTCCACTTTTTCATTGTCGTTGTGTGTCACTGCTACAGTTTGAATCTTCAATATCATTGCGGTTCTTTCGTGTCAGGTACTCGTGTCGTTGTTTCAGACCTGATTTTGACTTCTTCTGGTGTTATAAGTCTTTTTAAAGACAACACTTCTAAATTTCTTTCATCGCCTACGTAATCAAACTACATTTAACCCTCAGATTTGAAAAAATAATATACAAAACATGTGGCTATGTTTACACGCTGCAGCACACCTCTTTCAATCAACAGTTGTTATGTTAGTAGTATACTCCATCTATTTGGTTTAAAGACCCTATAAATACAGAAAAAAGATCGATGGTTTACTATAGTGCCAATCATAAAGAATTTTAACATCGAAACCTTACAATTAAAATCGATGTTGTATTGGGCATAGAAGATAGACGAATACGATCTTGTGAGGGATTAGAAGGGTTGAAGAAATTGGCAAAATTTCTTGAACAGTATCATATTTGAGGAAATGAAAACGTATCAAAGGTTTGCCATTCAGATTATAATTTCATAGCTTCCACTGACACTACAACTGCATAGTGTTCTTATATTCTATTTCAAAAACAGACAACTGTTTAAAGGGTGGGTTGTATTTGTGTAAAATTTAGGTTATCTGTATAATCATATCTTTGTTTTAGTGAATATCCTGAAGCTGGATTGACTATTGGTTCAGTGCCTATTTGTTTAGATCTGTAATAACCAGATTTGCAATAAAGTATTTTAAAAAAATAGGTTGCAGCTGCAAATTGTAAAAAAACTGACGAAACTCTGGTTTCTATGTCACAAAAAAAGTTCGTATCGTTTAAATTGTAGAATTATTCCATATAGTCCAACAGAATTTTGAAGAAAATGCAAGCAAAAACGTTCAGCAAAGGTATGTCTGACCCACTTAATTAGCAGTGCTAGGTATGTTCTACATCGGTCAAACAGGTGTTTGATACGACATTTATATGGAAAATGAAATGAAAATGCGGAAGAATAGACGGGTGAATTTTTAAAGCAAGCCGTGGATACACTGCCTGATCCTACCGCTATGCCCTTCGCGTTTATGCGGCAGTGGTGTATCGAGCCATGTTCGGGTAACACGTGTTGGTAATGGCTGTGCCGAACCGGAAAGCCATCAAATGTGATTCGCTCAATCATACGAGTTTTAATCGCAAAAGGGGAGGATAAGTGATCATTCTCACACAGATATCTCTCGTTTATTGAAATATACTGAATTTATGAAATGTAAAGAAGCAGTGCGCTCACTTCATGACGATTTTCGAATGATTTTTGTCAAGGAATTGTGAAAATCCACACTCCACCAGTAACATAATTGAGGGAGACAATCTTTAAAGTGACCACGTATAAAAACTAACCGTGACCGGAGACTCGCTTTCGGGAGGACGCGCGTTCAAATCCCCGTCCGCCATTCCTGATTTAATTTTTCTATGGTTTCTTCGAATGACTGCAGCTGGATGCTGGGATAGTTCCTTAAAATGACCATGGATTAATTCCTTCCATTTCCTTAATCCCAGTACTCTTTCGCCTCTAAACACCTCGAAGTTGACGAAGCATAAAATCGTAAGCAAAAACAAAATACCGAAAACCTTATGGTGTACGTTTGGTATAGAACGCTGAATGTTGGTTTGATCCCTATGCAGGAGGAGAACTAGACCAGAGATAACATGCCCAGCTGTGTGTAAATGATTTTGTTCTTAAGTGCAGTGCATTCATTCTGAAAGACGGAAGAACGCCAAACCTGATTCAAGTCAATTCATGTCTATTCTTCTGAAAGACATCCAGCAGCCCTAGTTTTACGTGAATATGAAAAAATAGTGTCGCAAGCCCGCATTACGGACATATATTTCAGATATAACATAGTACTTTGTTGGTGATTAGGATTTGTCCACCACCATCTCTCCAAGCCTCGTGAACTGAGGTTGAAAGGATGTTGGGCAACGATTTTATGACGAAAACTACAAGAAAGGGCGGAACATACTATTTCTTTAGATATGTGGGATTATATGATTATGTGGAATTCTACAATACTGCGGTACAGAAGTTAGAACACAGGCTTATGTGATCGACCAATGAAAGTTACCTGACTGAGAAGCTACTAATGTACTGATATATCTTTTATACTTGGCTTTACGCCTCATCGACACCCAGGTCATTAGAGTCGAAAATGAATGGAGCAAGGAACGGTAAGGAATTCGGCCATGGCACTCACCTGGAGTTATTCGTGGAAACCATGAAAAACTCAAATCACGATGACCGGATGGGGGTTAGAACAAGCATCCTACCGCATGCGAAGTCGTGGTTTACAGCTCAGCCGCCACGCTTGGTACTAATAAAATCAGTCAATATCGTGTACGTATATAGTAACTGTACTTAGTAACGACTTGGTTTGGCCTTTGATTGCAACGACACAACGGTTATAGACTCTCTTCATTCTCGATTTGTTTTCATGTTACTGTGCTCGTAGGATTATGAAGTTCATAAATGAATTTAAATTAATAATTTAACAGTGCCAAAGTTAATCGTATACCTAATTAGATACTTTCTTTGAAATTGTTTGATGTAATTTGTAGTAATGTTACAAGGAAAAGATAATTACGTAACAAAAGAGACAATTTACACAAGGAACAAACTGCATTGCGTTCTTCCTCTCAGTCAAATTATAAACAATTGAAGTGTTTGTTTAAGAGTTAACTTCCATATTGTTGTTGAAAATGTTACTTCAGTAACTTGCCGTCTGGCTTATCGACACTACTTTTTATTACGATTAATAAATCTTCAAAACTGAATTAAAACTGTTAGTTTCAAGAGCGCGGCCAATATGGCTGTTCTCTCGAAGTGAATAGTAATGACTGTTTTCGTGGCATACATCTTACTAAAACGTCGGAACTTATAAAGTATGTCACTGCAACAAAATCTTCTCGGGTGTCCAGCCGGATGGTGGTGTCAGCTGAGAACAACTACAAGATACCTGATGATGACTGCAGAGTCAGCTGTCGAAACGTCGTTTTTTTACACCAACATCCGGCTGGACACCCGAGATGATTTTGTTGCATCGATACGCCGGGAAAGTCTCCACTCACACAAGGTATGTCACTGTTTTGGCTATAAAAGGGAGACAAGATTTGTGGCGTCGTAAGTTTTTTTAAATATAATAATACTAAACTGAAATGAAAATTGAAAATTATTTAAATGAAAACTAAAGATAGTTAAAAAATTGTAACTTGGATTTGGTTGTAGAATATTAACTGTCAGTCTGGTAATTTAATGTGAAAGATGTCTGAAAGAATGCTGACTTTTGTAATACGGAATCATGTGCTGTAACTGGCCAAGTAAAAATAGAACCTAAAGTAATCAGGGTTCTGTACTCTAATGACTGTCACAGATGTGGTAGGTCATGGTTGGTCCCTTTGCTGACCCAGAGAGACTGAGTTGGTACCCGATATTTCCGTCGTCAAATGCAAACCACACCACAAAAATGTCTCGATACCCAAATGCCGCCCGCGCCGTGGGATAAGGCCATTTGAAGCATTACCCGCCATTGCTGTGAGTATGGTGAGGCATAGAGACTTCGCCACCCATTATGGGTGCACCCGGGGAGCGGCGCGTATGCTTCGTCCGCCACGAACCAGGTTGAAGAGCCTCCAACACCTGGACATATTCTGCTAGTTCAGCCGCCACCTAGTTCCACCAGCGTCCCAAACGGCCGTAGCTTTAAGCTCGCAACCAAATATTGACCTTTTTTCAGGTTATCTATCAGTCACCGTTCTACGTCAGTCCAAAGCCGCGCCGCGTAGCCTGCCGCAAGCGGTACTAGTTCAATAACTGAAGTCCAATAACATTTATAATTACTAGTTATTATATTGTCCATTACGATGCAATACACGCTTAACTGGAGCATTGTACTAGAATAGTGCTGATATACTAGTATAGCAAAATAAATTTTTTAAATTGTTTCCCTTGCAACTTAAAAACTATAATTAATGTAAGTAATTTTAATTTTAGTTGTTTGAATACTCACTTTTATATTAATTATATTAAATATAAATTTCAAGTTTATACTGTATGTGTTAACGTTTCTGACATAGACCTGGTAACAAAACGGTCGAAATCTGTTAACATTCACGTCAGCTATTTTTTTTTTTTTTACGTTTTTCCTGTGAAAATAAACTGAAATAATAATTTAAATCTTCTCCCTGACAAACATCAAACATCGATATTCCATATGCCGTAATAAGGAAAGATTATTTCGATCTCAATTTCTTAGGGTAGGATAGGGTTTTACAAAAATTTACACGCGGTATTCGGTTTATTGTCATTACATTATTTGCACAAATTTGAAGTTTTCAACTTAATTCGTTTTCGACGTAAAGGCTTATGAGAATGACCTTCTTGTACGGTGCACTAGAAAGCAATTGAAACTAAAAAATGTTTTTAACATACGAGGCTTTCATGCAACATCTGGATTGTATTTTGATCAAATATGAAGTTAATTAGAACTTTGTTAAATTATTTCATCAAAAATGAATTTATGGTCTCCCGCACAATATGAAAAAAAAAACGTAGAAATATAGACCCAAAAATAATTCATATCAGTCTAAAAACATTCTACCTCTTATTAACTAATAAGTTTGAAGTAATCCACGAAATAAAAACTTATTAATTAAATTGCGTCAAGCGGTTTCTTCCTATTCGAGCCATGTAACTGATCTGAAGTGGTTGTAAAACGTAACAGAAGGAATATTCCTATTAAGGCTCACGATGAAATATGTATGTATTATCTTATGACAGGCTATGAAACTAGATAAGCACAACGCGCACCAAATTTATGGAAATTTTACAGCTTGTAGTCCGCTATTCTATTTATGCAGGATTTGGCAGTAAATGCAAATCTGGAGACAGTAGCTCAACCAATTCTGGTGGAATGTCGTATCTCTCCGTTCTTTGTCAGATACGTACATGATATTTATATTGTTTTCGTATTTTTTTTATAATGTAGGAACCCCGACGTATGAAAGAATCTAGGACCATGGAAACTTTTTTGCATGACTTTTATGATTTTTTTTCCTTAAACGGCTTTAATAATGCTGGTAAAGCTTCGGGCAACTATAACATAAATTATTAAAAACTAAAAACTTCGTGTCTTATGGTGTTACACAGAAACAATGGTAAAGAAAAATTTTCAATATTTGAGGGCAGATCACAGTTACCACTCTATGAATTTGTGATTTTTTTTTATTTACTTCAGCGAAATATGAGACTTGAGCGGATATTCAGAAGGTGCTTCATTGCAACATATTCCAGCCTTTAGTAGTATTAGTCAGTGAAAATCCAAATATCTTCCCTACCGTAAGCGTACATTTAAGTCCACGCCGTCAAAGCTTTCGTAAATGCTAATCGTTAATAACTCTCTCACACCCGATCTATAGTCGCCAGCTGAAATTTTCTTATATGTCTACGGACCCAAAACGTTCGATATCTGGATAATCTCCAGAAAGAAAACCTATCACCTGGGGTATCTCGTACAGTTTCTCGGCAGAGCACCTACGTTTAGGGACAATTTCTAGCAGGTAAACAAAAAGAACGAACTTGTAAAGCTGATTAATCGGAGAAACATTGCCTTGAAGAATTACCTAATATTTCATATCTCGGAATGACCGCGAAAATAAGATAAGAGAAATCAGGGCCAGAACCGATTCATTTCTCTACTCATTTTTTCCACGAGCGATTAGGGAATGGAATAGAATAGATTTACAGGGCGAGTAAACACAAAATCGGACAGGAGTAGCTTCCGATAAAGCACTCCGGCCATCCTGATCTGGGTTTTCCATGGTTTCCCTAGATTGCTCCAGGCGAATGCTGGGATGGTTCCTCATAATAGCCCATGGGCGCCTCCTGCCATATCCCGTATATCCCTTCCAAACCATTTACCTTTCCTGATAGGTGCAATGCACCCTCCGCCAAACACTTTTAGTGAATCGCGGAGTAATTGTAATAGTAGTAGTAAGTATTTTCAGACCCCATCCCAGTGAATCAGGTGATTGTGGCACCATGAAGGTGTCAGATGGATGCCACGGGGTTTGCTGATTCGAGCAATTTTTAATATTGGAACATGGCCAGCAATGTAGGAAACTTGTTGACGCACAGTTCCTAATCACCGGCTAGTCTATCAAAAGAAATTTGGTTAGATCTTAAATATCTCCGCTATGCGTGTAGTGTGAAGGTATCTGCCACTGTCTATGGCGATTCGTTCGTCGTATGAAGATGTTGAATTTGAGAACACGTTTTCTGAAGAGTTGGCTTGATTGGGCCGGTATCGAGTTTCATCCTCTTTATTCTCAAAATACACACAACACAAAGAGCGCACCAACAATCACCAAGTCACTATCGCGTATACAACCACGCTAACTGTTCCCAGCCTCTCCCTGACAAATCGTACATTTTAGGAATAAAATTCCTTCATAACCTACAGAGCACAGATTAATTGTTTTGTAGAAAGACTGTGAAACTTCAGTTATCCATCCTGCCCATTCCTTGCTTCCAATCCTTTGCTGCCTCTAATAACCTCGACGTCGACAGGGCGTAGTGACATAACAATGAAAAAGATAGTTTTTGCATCCTGATAGTAAAAATGCATCCGGTATCAGGGATTCAGTTACGTCCAATTTATCAGTTAATCACTTTCGATAAATTACCCTGCTCTTCAAGATAGAATCCTTCACCTTTTGTGTCCGGAGTCGATGTAATGTTAGCTTTCATAACTTCAAAACTGGAGAGAAATCACACTTTAAATTAAATAAAACAACACTTTCGACTTCTGTATACACTAATAACTGAAAAAACAGGAGCTTCTTACTTTATTGATATTCACAAACATTCCATTTTATATTATGTATACAATAATAACGAAAAAGATGATCTTCTACTTATTGATCTTCACTAAAATTCCCTTTTATAACATATCAAAGTTAAATGGACCAACAGAGTCTTCAAGACGTAAACAGTAAACAGATATACTACTTACCTTCTCTTCACAAAATCGTATCGTTCATTCCTTATGGCCGGTACATTTCTTGTTTGTTCAGCGACAAGTTTTTAAGTTTGAATAATGCGGATAAATTTTGCCCTCTCTCCATACCCCTTGCTTTAAAACAATCATCAATACACAAAGAAATTATTTCATTCACCATAACTATTCCTTCTCGTTTTTTTACAACATGTTTCTATAACAATTAAAATAATTAAGAAATTAATATTTGTTTTGTATTAAATACTGAAACAAGAAAAGTCATAATTGTATACTTTTAGGGCCTATCCCTCCCATCCCTTACACCAGTGAACAGTTGCAAAATGCTATGAGGGTACGGAAAATGGGTTCCTAATATGGTACTGAAAATGTAAAATGACAAAGTACTGTGCTTTAATAGTCATATAACGTTTAATCAGGTGAGAGTAGAGTGACATGTTAAAACCAGCAGAACTAATAACCCTCCTACAAAGCGACATTAACCACGAGAGCTAGTGTATCGATCCTAATAACCCACGGTACCGCAGCGGTATATCCTTGGTCACAATGCAAATACGGCCACATGCTGTAAGCGATAGCTGCCCCCTCGCACGTTACGGCGCAAAAAATTAAATTATCAGATTGGGAGCGGACGGCGTCACGGGCATTGCTATTTGCATAACCAGATAACCGGCAGGGGTCAATTACTGGAGGTGCTGCTGTCCAACGCCAACACGAGTTCACGCGTCGTTATGCGCTCTGCCGTCATAACTATCAGCGGTAGGCGAAACGCTTGTATGTCAGATAGGCCGTGACAAACTGCGCAGTTAACTGGCACAACCAGGTCGCAACCTGTTCCGAAACAGAGTCTGGAAACTCCAGCATTATGGTTTAAAGTAACCTTGATCGGATATTATTCAATTTAACTCCTACAAAAATGCCAATGGTAGGTTCCAATCCCCATCCAGCCATCCGGATATCGGTTTCCGATGGTTTCTCTAAATCACTTCAAACAAATTATGAATGGTTCCTTCAAAAGGCCATTAACGAGTGATGTGGATGAGCGGTAACGATTTGGCCTCGCATTCGGCATGACGAATTCCCATCCGACCATTCAGATTTGGGTTTGCAGTGGTTCCCCTATTCATTTCAAGCGAATGCGGGGATGGTTCCTTCAAAAGACCATGGGCATATTGATTCCTGATCCTTGCTCCGAGTACTTTTGCGCCTATAATAACCTTAATACCAACTATGTGTAAAACCACAAAAGTAGAGTAAGGGACTAGAAGTTATTCTACGTTTGCTGAATAAATGGAAGCTCTCCATGCTGTCGTATTATGAGAAAAAGGTTCAACGATTTTCTAAATTTGTTGGAAGAAATTTTGAGAATTCCAGATCGTCAATATGGATTTCACTTTTAAAATCTGAGAAATGCAAGCATTTTTGTTTTTTCTTACAAATTGTTTATCAGCACTTTGAAACGCTGAGTTATTATTACCAGTTCTATTTTTAGTAAGATGGTATTATAAGGGATTACTTCACTTGTGGATTTTAAAGTCTGCCTTTTCATTCGAATTAAATATAGTCGGCGTTCAAATTAATAGATTCCTTTCGTTATGATGCTATTACCGAGCGGAGAGGATGAGCGGTAACACTTTGGTCTGGCTTTTGGCAGGACGTGGGTTTGAATCCCAGTCCTTTTCCAGGACAGTTGTTACGAATCCAAGACTCTATGATTCTTGGCAGAATTATTTTTGTAGCTAGAAGACGTTTCATGTCACAATTTACTCGGACCTTCCAGATATTGATACTCCAATCACGTAATCATGATTTGGTATCAGTCAGCACTAGTGGCGGGTCTACACGTAGTGCCACTGTGACATGGTACCACCTCCTAATCAGGAATAAACAAATAAAAAATTAAATGTAGTGAAAGAAAAACAAATACTTATAAATGCGGCATTTTCTATTCTACCATAAATTATGACAGCTAGGGAAAATGCTGAAAACCAACTGTTTGCCACATCAGTGAACTGTTACGCTGTCGTGCAGATAGTTGGCAGATGTCACAAATTGCGCATGCGCTCTAGCGTTTTCGCGGAAATTACAAGGGAGGGGGCCCGCTTTGTTAGTGGTCTATAGAGACAACTTTGTTCTTTCACACGCTGTCCCGGGCAGTGGGTAGCCACGCGGGCCGTGGAGCATTATGGGGCTCGAAAAAATTAGTAACACTGTCGGTAGAGCGCAGCACCGGCTGCCATTTTTGCAACATTCAACTAAATATCCCTTAGGACAGTGTAATATTGTTCAGGTGGTTCACAGGCAGAATATTATGACTTTTGATACCATATTCGAACTGTATGAGGACAGAAGTCCAACCTTTTAAAAGTCTTCAATATTTCAATGACCGGAAAATATTTAGCATTTCCAGGAGGAAGATAGTCTATTCATTTCTAGATGGCGTCAGAGAGAGCGCCATTCGTCTAGAGATTAAGTAGATAACCGTTCTCTAAGGTTTTAAACAGGTATGAGGAACTGCGGTACGTGATAGAATTTGTATCATAAGAGTGGTGAAGCAAACAAAAATAAAAAATTTACGATCTAGCGTGTTTTATTTTATTTTGTACATGTAGGGTGGCGGTGAGGTGTTGCGTCAGCCTGTAGTAATATTAGTATTTATTTGATTTGGTAAATTTTAAGAGTCTGATTAACACGTAATTACCTTTTAATAATTCCCTTCCAGTTTCATAACCGAGTTTTCTCAGGAATTCAAAATATGGTCTTAGATTTATTTATTACGTTATAATGGTACATGTTCGAGATATTAATAATAATATGGATAATCCAATTGGTGGTCTGCAGCATTATTTTTTAAAGTTACTTGACCTCGTGTTGAAAAAGTTTAGAAACGCTGCCCTAGAAGCTTTGTCAATGCTAGGAGGAAGTATTGTTTCTGTTTCTTAGTTCCTTTGAAGGATAATCATGACTGCACGTAACAGGTAACGATTCTCAAGTGAAAAGTGTTCCACTGTCGTCGTGGTCATCGAAAGCACTGTCGGATTGAGAAAGTATGAGGCCCTAGGCACTCTGTTTTTGATAATAATTATCCGTATTTTACAAGTACATAGAAAAGGTTTCGTAGGTGGCTAATTGAATTCATCACAGTTTTTATTCAATTAAACAAACGAATTTTATAATTTACTAGCTGACCCGGTCACGCGTTGCTGTGACTTACTAATTATAGTACGTTGGATTAATGTTATTCTAAACTTCCTCAAGTAGTCAAATTAATATTCACTAATAAAGACAAAAACATTGTAGTCGATTTGGAAATTCAAATGTAATTGGTAAAGAGTTACGGAGAGTTAAAATTAAGGACAAACGATCATAAAAGAATTTAATTTACATTTCATTACAAATTACTTAATTGAAATTATATAAAAATTGATATTTATATAAAAAAATCTTTTTTATTTATTTACTAGCTGACCCGGTCACGCGTTGCTGTGACTTACTAATTATAGTACGTTGGATTAATGTTATTCTAAACTTCCTCAAGTAGTCAAATTAATATTCACTAATAAAGACAAAAACATTGTAGTCGATTTGGAAATTCAAATGTAATTGGTAAAGAGTTACGGAGAGTTAAAATTAAGGACAAACGATCATAAAAGAATTTAATTTACATTTCATTACAAATTACTTAATTGAAATTATATAAAAATTGATATTTATATAAAAAAATCTTTTTTATTTATTTATATAAACTGAAATTTCAGTTATATCTTCAGTCATTCTGTTTTTATATTTTTCCCACAAACTCGAAGATTGTGTTGGATAACATGTCAAAATAATTGCAAACATTTTGACGAATACTATTCGGCGTGGCTGTCAACGCTGCATCAGCAAGTATCAGGTCCTAATAATTGTCGTCTACCAGCAGCTGCAACTCGCGACATGCATCTTGACATGTATTGAACACTCGAAATGTATTGAACACTCGACATGTATTGAACACTCGACCATTAACTGTTCGTAAACATTCGAAAAAAGCTGGTCCAGGAACATTCACCAATAACAAACGCTGAAAGAAACATTCACGTTGTTTTGGATGCAAAGTCTTTGCTTTGAATATGCCTGCGATAGAAGGATGTGGTTCTCCTTGTTTACGTGGCTACCATTTTTTACCTAATTTGTTTCATGAAAAATAGCTTGGAACATCGGTATATAATAATGTTTTTTGCGAATTGGCGGAACACATCAGATTTTTGACACAATGTGAAAAATTCAGTTTGTGGTTTGTCGTTTTTGGTGGCTCAAGTATTCTTTGGAAAATATTTTCTTCGGTGAAATATACACGTTGATTGTTTTCAAGATGTATTGCAAGATGCTGGATGGAAGGGTCTCTTTCATGGATGCGAAAACTAAAAATATGCCAGATAGCTTCGTTGCTGCTGATGTATCTACCTATTTGGTATCGTGTTATTTCGTCATTTTTATTTACATTTTGAACTTCAAATACGGCCAAATCAATGAATTTATTACCATATTTGCAAACGTACTTAATGGATTTTACAGAACTGCAAAACTCGACGTTAATATGAGCCTTATACGTTTTTGGAAGCAATGGTGAGTATGGTACGACCCACTGATTGTCAATTTCAACTTGGTTTCTAGAATTTGACATTCGCATTGTAAATGTTTGGCCACCATTCTCAGCGTTTCTGTGGCGATACAACGGATAACCATCGATATCCGTAATAGTATCATTCGTATATTCCTTTGGAAAACGCTTCTTACATTTTCCACCTTCCATGCATGGCGATGTCATGTTAAAAGCACCGCACGGTCCGTGATTCGAGTGACTGGTAACAATATCAAACAATTCTTGATCAATAAATGGGTCCGGAATTTCGGCTGAAATTATTTGATCAATTTCTTCTGGACGGATTTTAACTTCAGGCCAAATCAAAATGTGAGAATGAGGCAAACCTCGCTTTTGCCACTTCAATCAAATACAGATAGCAACGTGTGTTACCGAAAACTGAATGTTTTACGATTAAATCAATCAATGATTTTAATTTTTGTTTGAACACACGTGCCGTGACATCATGACGATGCATTGATTGATGGCCTGGTAATAGCTAAGTTTGTATTTCCTCCCAATTCGGATTACATGTAAATGTAATAAACAAATCTGGACGACCATAATGACGTACGTAAGTCATCGCATCTTCGTATATATTCCTGCATGTTCCGTGAACTGCCGATGTAGCTTGAAGGTAAAATAAATGTATTACCGATATCATTGGCGTTAAAATTTTCATAAATATTGCCGATAACAGTATCTCGTAAGAGGATGTATTCCTCCGATCGTAATTTAACCTGATTGTATCGAATAAATCGCAAATGCTTGTTTTCAACCTTGGCGTACATATCCACGACGTATTGAAGGCACAGTTGACGATATCGAAGGATATAGTTATCCTAATTACGTCTAATCATCAATCGGGGGGCGTAGTACATCATTGAAGTAACTTTTTTATTTGTTTTATTACCTGAAAAAATAATAAATTAAATAGTAAAAAAAATAAGAAATCAATATAGTGGGCCCGCTATAATCCGGCCCCTGGTCGGAATACTGCGGGTCTACTGTACTAATAAAATAATGAATTAAATAGTTGAATATTAAATTTACCAGCAACTGGATCACGCTGTTTGATGTTGATGTGATATTCATTCTGCCCTTGCCAGAATATCAGTGGATACTGGAGTGCGTCATACGAACGGTGTAGATCCGAAATTATACTAACAGTTCTATCTTGACGTGTGACTTTAATCAACTGAGTCACCAACCATAAAAACTGCAACTTCATCTACGGTTGGCGCGTTGAATCTGCCAGCGTATTCTCCTGATGGTAATTTGTCAGCTTTGATGACAATTTGATAGTTGTCATTTTTTAATTGTGGCGACACAATTGAATAAGTTGATTATTATTTTCCAAACAATTTTCCAACAATACCACAATTGCTCTCTCTTCTGCTTGTTCGATGAAATTATACTGGCACCTAGTTTTCAAGCGTTCCTCACAATTTCCAATAGATTTGGAGAAACTTCGGGTCATCGTTTGGCATCGGTATCAACGACCCAATCTTATGGTACACCTGGCCTTGTATTTTGAATTTAGTTTCAAAATGACGTCCATCAGATGTAAGATCGCAAATTTTTGTTGCCCCAAAAGACGTCATCTGGAAGCAAGAATTGAATTTGCGTGTCTTGCGCAGAAACAATTTCGAATCGTTTGATTCTCCAGCAAGAAGGATTGTAAATGTTCTGGCGGATTGGGTAGTGGTAATAATACATCTTTTCCTGATGCACAACACATGCTGGCTGCTTCATTGCGGAATTTCAACGCCTGATAATACTGGCATATTTTGCTCACTGCACCGATTGCAGTTTTTGAATGTGCAGAGTAATCAATGGCTGGTGCATATTGGAACGCAAGACGAACAAATGATACACCTGTTAAAGCACGGCTGATTTACTGTCTCTCTCAGTTCTCTTTCTCTAAATGTAGCTATGAGCTGTTCTCGTGCCGCTCTTGTTCTCGATATGTTCTGTCACAGACGTTCATCACGCTGTTCTTGAGATTCTTGCATACGATGCTCAGCTGTCCTGATTCTTTGAACTTCCTTACTCGCCGCGATTTGTGTTGCTGATTGATGAGCTCTCTCGTCGTGCGTCTTGCCTCTCTGCTACACGCATTGTCGAGGTTAGATTCTTTGGCGACATTTCACTGAAAAATATTTGAATTACAACAAAAAGTGCCTTTCTGAAAGCCTTAAAATAAGATACTATAATACTGTGGTGAAGCCGGAATTTTGGGTCCATTGAAAAATACAGTAAAATGGAAGTTAAGAACTAATGAGGAAATATAAAATAACATTGAAAAAAAATAACAGAAAAAGAAGAATGATATTCTTTTGATACATTTATAGCATGGATGACACCAGGGCTTTCAAGAGGTTTAGAAAGATTTGAAACGAAATAATACCAGTGAACCGTATGGAAAGAAAAATTTTTCGATAGCAGACTTTGAATATGGCAGGATTCAAAGGTAGAGAGGAGTGCAATAATGAAGGAGTACTGGGGAGGAAGAAAGAAAAAACAACAGGAGAGGAATTGAAATTGACACGTGGAGTCTAGCTGACCATAACAAAAAGAAGAAGAAAAATGATAAGTTAGCGAGAAATGCTTACACGATTCGAATTTATCGTAACGTTTTCTTCAATGTTATATTCATGTGTGTAATTACTTTGTCGTTAGGTATAAAGACACACAAACGATGAACAACAATACAGTATAATTATACCACAATACACAGCATAATTAAAATTGAAGAAACTAACACATATGGCGTGGAATAGACCGTAGCATAAATAAATCGAAATACCACGCCATCTACTGGATGGTTCGATAAATTAACACACCGCCATCTGTTAGGAATAAACTGTAGCATAAATAAATTGAAACAGAACGTGATCTACTGGATGATTACCCAACCTAGCTAACCAAGTGTTGTATAGATAAGTTAACACATCGCCATCTGTTAGAAACTTATCGAACTATAATAATAATTACGTGTGGTCGTAATGACCTGGTGACATGGTTTCTACTGGCTGGGCATTCTGCCCTTGTCGTAGCCGCCTTTACCTAGCCCGCCCATCCTGCCTGGTACAGGGGACTTACATTTTAACGTCGAATCCGAACCACAGTACCGTCCTGGCGTATTTCGCCTCATACAGCATGCTGCGCCGGGGGTTAATGCCGGGTTAAGTGTCTATAAAAATCCTCGCCGAGACAGGGACTCGAACCGAGGACCTTTCCATCTCCAGTCAGACGCCCTAACCACTTAGCCAGCAGACCGCTTATCCTTGGTGGCTTACAAATAATTACAAACCATTGTCCTATGACAAACATTTAATGAACATTTATTTCGCAAATAATAAATATTGAGGTCTATAATCCAGATAAAAACTATCCTATCTTTTAAGTTGGACTAAATCACACACATTAAGCGAAATTTCATCTAAATTAGTTATGTAGTTTCGGAGTTCATCCCGGACGAACATCGTGACACGAGATTTTTATATATATAAAGATGATGTTTTGAAAATAATTTTGCTTATCGTACACTATCAGACTAAAAACTTTAATTTTTATGCTTATCATACTACTTTGATTCTTTTATTTTGAAATACTTTATTTTTTATTATTTTAATTTAATAAAAAAGTTTCAGGCGGCCTTCAAAAATTGGGAGATCTAGGCTGCGTAGTCGTGCCTGTCGGGTAAACCAGAACTGTAGGTCAACTCGTCGCTTTTTGGCTAATCAGTCAATGTCTGGTCAATTTTAAAACATTAATCATTGATTAATTTCTAAATAATTTCTTTAATCCGGCAGTACACACAGGTAATGAGACATTCACAAGTTACAAATCTTTATGTTGTGAGATTCTTAATCATCTCTGAGCTGTTTCTCCAAGCACCTTTCACTTCAATAACGAAGATCAGTAAACCATAAAAAAAATTCAGTTTTGTTAATACCTGAGCAAATCACTTCGGCCGCCACTGGTCAACACAAATGCATCTCGAGGACAAAGTTGACTTCTTACTTTACATCTAATAAATATACACCTCCAGGGAGGGAATACTACAAAATTTACTAACTTATAAAAAGAGGACGAGTGAAATAAGCACTTTCTAACAAGCCAGCAATGCTGTACCATGAATATCATATTGTATTAATAAACCTACTAAACTGAGCTTACACACTAATTCATGCAGATAACCATTCATGATTTAATGTTTTCGAACTATATGGCTTACTTCAATCAACTACATTTCAGCATTTTATGGAACAGTAGAGAACATTGTTAATTACTGAAAATGAATTATTAACACTCCTTGCTGTCGATAAACTTAACAGTAACAAAAGAAATTACAAATAGTTACTAAAAGCGTACAACTACAATTTAAACAAGATAAATTATCCGCACGATTAACGAATACTTCGAGAACATGGCTGTGCCGACGACCCAATGTTAGTGTACGATCTGCGTAAACTATTAAAATTAACCAAAAGTTACCGTATCATTAAAATTCTTAGGAGAAATAGAAAACATTCCTTTGTTGTAGTTAAGTTGTTGTGGGGATAATTGAGTAACTCGGCAGTAAATTTTCACTAAACGTATTACAAATAGTACTATCATTTCCTAACAATCGAAGTAATTATGTATAAGTTTATTAAAGAACTAGTACTGATAAGTAATAAGCTTACTCATGTCGATAAGCTTCGATTCATAAATGGTGGCTCCACATTTACGTTCACGAACTGGTCACTGGAATTACAGCTTTATCCCCAGGCTGGTTATCAATTAGTAGATAAACAAACAAATAAATGACTTGAATGGGAAAAAGCAGATGATTATTTTTGATTTTTCCTTCTTTATTTGATTTCCCCTATCCAATCAAACTCAAGGTGTACGAATATGGTCTAAACACATTTGGCACATTATTTGTTTCTACCACCGCTTGAATCTCCAACTAATTCGGAAGATTTTTTCAGGGTGACCCACAGGTACACTTCAGTAATGTTCACAGTTCCTCTGCAAGCATACTTCTCGCGTGGTCAGCCGAGTGATCTGCTACACTTACCCTGGTAGCGGGTCCATCTAGCCCCCTTACTGCTGACTGAGGTCTTAAATGCTTCAAGACGGCATCTGTAAGAATCTAGCTAGAAACAGTACTGTAATTTGGGAGATAGCTCCATAGAATAACCTCATTAAATGTGTTTGAGTGGATTTATTGTGAAAAATTTTATGAAGGCATACAGCACATATTATGCGCATTTCCGGGCCAAAACTGTGACAGGTAATGGAGACGTTCCTATAAGGAGATAAAGGTGGATCGTTGGATCCAAAACAGTAATGCTTGCTTTCGGAGCCAGCGGAGGGGACAATTTAGTATTATTCGCCTAAAATAGCAGTTCTTCACGAAAAAAAAAACGAAAATAAAAACAGAGCTGCTCACTATAAATCTACATTGCACACTGCTTTTTCTAATGGCTTCACAGGACCAGCAGGTGGGGAACGGGTGCATCCTACTAGAGGAGTATCACCCAGTTTTTCAGCTGTACGCTGTGGTGGAAACAGCAGCGTCCTAGTCTCTGTGCTTCAACGGGAAGACACACCAACGTGCACGAAGTGCAGCGCTGAACACGCGGCCTGCTACAGGGGCTGCCTTGTGAGGAGGTGGGAAAAAGAACACTTGTACTTCAGCTGCACGGTGTACATGCTGCTCTTGTGGACACAGGCTGGGCCAGTGGTTCCCACAGTAACCTGCAGCGCTAAGCGACCTTGGAGGATAGCGTCAAGTACAGTGGCGTCGTGTTACGCCGATTCACTTGGCTCAGAAGGCAAGCTACCTTTCTTAACACTAATAAGTAACTACAAAAATTAATACCCACTACAGACTGACCTGTCATTGTGTACGAACGTATTGCTTTATTTTTATGTACACAAATATATGGACTCCATTACTGAACAATTGAACTAGCTACCCTTTTTAAATGCTCAGCATGTCTTTGTCACTTCGAAACATGACGTAAACATATACAGCTCTCTTCAAATAGTTGGTTATTGCTTGATCTGTGCACACATATATAAACATTCCCAAGTCGAATACTTTGGTCTCCATATCGCTGCCGAAATATATTATTAACGGAGATAAAAATTATCGTACGTATTAACTGAAGATTTCAGCCATCACTATGCGCAGTTACACTGAAATGCAATCATGAAGTTTTGTCTCAGTTGAGCTTTCACAGACTTTACGGTTTTGGCTTCTGTATCACAGAGGACCACGTTACTGATATAGGTAAACAGTATCCTATATTTTAACCGGTACAGTTTGATTGAAATCCGTTCATAATTTTTTGGAGATGCGCTTACAGATAAATTTGTTTTCCAATTTTACACTTTTAGCTCTACCCATGTTACTAATCTGGATAGATAGTATCTTGAATGTTACCCGGTAATCGCTTGGTTAAAAATATTCATTATTTCTTGCGTTTTATGCTACAAAGAGACAAAAGTTTCAAAATTTACGGTTTTGAAATATTTTTGGAGGTGTATGCTATGGACTGACCATTGGCATTAGCTATACGATCTGGAGCTTCCTGAAATTCTGTAAATTGTCTTTTTTCGTGATGATCGTACATACAGACAGTGCGTGTACAAGTATCTATACTATTATACCGGTCACTCTGTAAACAGCTACATAACGGCCTTTTTTTCCTCTCTCTCTTTCTCTCGCAGTCAGTTTTTGAATAATCTGTTTATAAATATGGCAAACCTTTACAAGTTTAATTGCTTTTCATTCAGTAGATATCAATTAATTAGAAGGTAGGATGACTTATTAAGAAAAGTCGTGTTGGATGTTCATCTTCGACGCAAATCATGGACTTAACGAGTTTAGAAACCCAAATAAAATTTCATTTCTGTTTGATCGTTATGTTTAAACATCAGCGGTACTTAGATTTTCCTCTGGCACATAAACTATATAACGTACTAGCAGCTTCCATGCCGTCAAAAATGAGGGATTTCATGTCAACACGACGGCGCATTCGTGCAGGTGTACCACAGGGTTCAGTGCTGGGACCAGTTCTTTATAATCTGTACACAGCCGACATTCCAGCACCTGTGAATGTGAAAACAGCCACGTACGCCGACGATACGGCATTCTTTACATCCAGCCGTAGCAGAGCCATCGCCACGAGACGATTGCAGGAAGCTCTTCAGCAGACGATAGCCTGGGCCAGAAGGTGGCGGATAAGTATAAACCCTGTCAAAACGCAAGCGATTATGCTCACGTGACGCCTAGGACGCCGTAGTGAGCAACTACCTCACCCGCAACTTCAGCTCAGAGGTAAAACCATTCCCTGGGCACCAACTGCTCGTTACCTTGGTGTAACACTTGACTGTAAGCTGACATGGCGAGCTCACATCAAGGACATCAGGCAAAGGGTAAGTGCTCGGCTCCATTCTCTTTACCCTATACTTAACCGGGAAAGTTCGTTGGTACCTCACCTAGGAGTTGCCATTTATTGCTCCTTGATTAGGCCGGTAATTGAATATGCTTGCCCCGTCTGGGGGTACGCTGCTAATTGCCACCTGAGAAAGTTGCAGGTGCTGCAAAACAGAACACTGAAGCGGGCACTACATCTGCCCAATCGTTTCCCCACCGTCGCAGTCCATGAGGCGTCGGGAGCAGAGAAGCTAATTGACAGGTTCCGGCAACATGCCTATAAATTCTACAGAGCAGCACATCACTCTGCCAATCCACTGGTCAGTTGTCTCGGCGAATATGAAACTGCCGCTGACAAACATAGCAGGCCATTGGTGCTGACGGAGCGCTAAGGACCAACTAATAATACGCCACCAAGACGACCAATCAGAAGTGAAGAGAAGACCACTCTAGAGAAGACTGAGGGAGGAAATGTCTCAGGACAACAACCCCCAACCGACCAGCTTTAATGCTGAGACTGGCGAAGATGTATGTATGTATGAGGGATTTAACACAATGTTCTGGCAAGTTGTTTCTTCCCAATTGCTTAACCAAATAGAATTGTTACTAAATAACCCTCATTAGTTGATTTTGTAGTAATGTTGTACATAATACTTATTTCTTAGCTTCCCATTCCTGTGATACGTATTGACAGATTGAATGGAGTCTTCCCGCAATTTATTTCTTCACAGTTCGTTTACTATATAGCGTTGTTATTAAATAGTTCCTATAACGTTTATTTTATAGTAATGTTTCACATGTTACCTATTTATATACCGTAATATAAATAAACAAAAACAAATAGTAATTCATATGCGTATTTTAATAAAATGCTTTAATTTATAGTTGGTTTGTAATTTAGAACGTATTGAACGATTACAAAAACACAAATCGGTATCCTAAATTCTTAATTTTCTATAGTGAAACCCACACATGACATCATAGTCTTACAGAGAAAATGACGCATTGACCAAACTTACATTTTTTTTGTATTGATTATATTGTAATATTTCGCGGCGCCTGCAAACATTTTTTTGGTGGGGATACCATGGACTGTCCCAGCATCCGGAGAATTTAATTATAGTAAACAAGGTTCCCTGTTGTCAACAGAGAAGTCGCATTATGTGCTGTGAATCATGTAGTTACAAATACCTCGACCCTCGTGATGAGTTGCAACTTTCTGGCAACGAGACATTTATATTTATATGGGTCTCTACAAAAAGATCCTTTCAGGCAACATATCTCGCCAGAACTCTAAACGCTTGGAGTTAGTCATCGAAACTTGAGAGAAGTTACAGCCAGAATGGTAATAAGAGGTATTCAAATTCTTGCTTTCGTTTTTCGAGCTTTGTCATTCTATACTTTACTCAGCAGGCGCAGATGGTAATTCGAGGTTGCGACGGTTTTCCCGGCAGTTGGCTACGTATACTGATTCCTCAGTGTAATCATATTGTCTTACAGTTATTAGACAATTATTCACCAGGACATGTGTTTAACTCGAACAAATAATTTAATGGCAAAGAAGGAAACGCAGTTCAGTTTCTTTTAATGTGTAATATGAATAACCATACAAATAAATTTACCATTGATTTCTTTGAGGCGGAATGAGTGGCATTTGTAATAGCTAATGATTTTTAAAATTTACGGTTGTAAATAACTGTTACAATATTCGGTAATGTTAACCTCTTCTTAAGTCAGTTTTCATTTACGGGAGATACGTTACTAAGCACTAAGCTGTAATAAAACTAAGTAAAGCGATTGCCAAATTGGAAACAGTTTATAGATTGTTGGCTATCGTACATTGAAGTTATTTTTATTAGTCAGTAAATGATTAAGAAACACTAAATATTTTTTATGGTAATAAGGCTTTTCGACGAATGAAAATATGACGATTATTGAACGTCAGTCAGCAGGAATTTTAACAGTACCAAAACGAAAATAGCCGGTTACCTTCTGTTTTAACCAATCTGTACATCGTAGTAGCAAATGCGAGAACTCTCGGGAACATTGATGGCTGTGGCAAGAGCCTATTTCTAACAACAGTGCTGTTGAATTATATCTCAGTAAACGCGGAATGAGTACCTGTGTATGCCAACGATTTAGACTTTTGGGTAGTGTGAATTATGTTATTTTAATCGCGAAATGTGTAAGTTTAGTATTAATATTGAAATTTGTTTCTAATTATGAAAAATGTTCCAACACTTACAGTGTGCAAGGAAAAATAACACTAAACGTAGATGTTTTTAACCCAACTGTAGATAAGTTGTGGTGGTATCAATTAAATGAGGAATAGTAAAAAAAAAAAAAAAAAAAAAAAAAAAAAAAATATTGTATTTGTCGCAGATAATTGAATATGTACGCCATAACGTATATGTAAACGTGACTAAAACTAAGTAGGGATACGGACAGAACAGGTATAGAATTGATCGAAACCAGTAAAATATAAAAAAATATGAACATGTACTACATTATTGTGATAAACGTTACATTAACCTATTATTAAAATGTTCTCGTTGAAAATAACAGAGTTCTAGTGTTTACATATCATCCTTATCATCAAAAGTACTCTGAGATTGACAGGTCCATTTTAAAAAATTGGGATGAGAAAAAAGTGTGTAAAGAAGACCGATGGATTAAAGGAAGATATTCAAAACACTCGAAATAATACAACTTTGGCTTTTCTTTCCTGCATAACAGTGCAGCCATATTTTAATTACATACAACACAAGTTGTTTCGCCCAGAGTAACGATTACAAAAACGTCAGAATCCGATAAAATTCTGAAAACGGAGTAAAGCGTTTGCCAGCAATGTAACGATTCTGTTCTCCGATGCTAATTGAATGGACTGCGGCACCGAAGGAAAGGTTGATATTTTATTGACGTTGACGTGACAGCATTCTATGGAAGCAGGGCTCTACAGGCTGATATACGTCACAGTGAATCGACTGACTCTCTAGCTCTGAGCGAGCGACATACCGCAGTGGCTGAATACAGTAGCACCTGAAATATGTGTTCAAATACTGCACTCGTAAAACTTCTTTCACAAATTTCGGCTTTGGTCTTCTGTTTATTTCATGAAAAACATGATTAACATTCATAGCATATCCATTTTAATTACTCATTCTCTCTCCCTATCTCGCTGTGCTGAAAATAAATATTATATACTTCAAACAAAAGAAAAATTTATTTTAGTGTGGTACTACTTCCTCTGCTAAAAAAAAAAGTTCACTGCTAAAATAATGAAATATTTATATTGGGAGACATTGTGTTAAATGTATCACCTGGACTTGTTCACTTTGAAAGTGTTGAGAAGTTCCGGAGTGAATATTCAAGCAGTTATGGACTGCGTTGAATTAAACACTGAATCATCTCTGTTTTAAACATATACTAAGTTCACCACCTGCTTTTGATTTCACATCCAAAACTTTTAAATCAACCTTGACTGGATTTTTAATTCATCCTCTGTTCCAAAGTGTTCTGTAATGATTTGTATCGCATTTTTTCGTTCTGATTTTTTAAAAACACTTTACAGTTTTTGTTAAGTTTATTCTTCTAACCTTGACCTGTATTATTTAATAATCATTTAAAGAATAATTAAACATTTAATTCTGTTTACGTTTCAAATATTTTGTATAACTTAATTGGCAGTTTTCTGGGAGTTCCATTCGATAATCCTAACATGATACAATTCAACTTATGAGAAAGCTACGGCATAATATTAATCAGAGATTTCTTCGTAACTTATCTACCGAGAAAATTTTAATTTTATATACGATAATTGAGTAGTTTATTTGTATTCTAGCAGATTCTCGGCGTTTCCCGGTCTAGTTGGCATTGATTTACCCAATCACTATGTTTATTCACGCTATGAGAAACATTTACCAAGTTTCATACAATTTGCGCCATCCATTTCAGGAATTAAAGCAAATCTAGATTCACCTGTTTCCTACAAAATAAAGGAGCGGATTGAAGTTGATTTACACGTACGCAATTTTTACTTGTCCGAAAAGATACTTGCTTACCAAGCCTCATTGATTTTGTACCGGCCATTTCTGGTACTAAGCTAAACGGTGACTTAGCAGTTCAGTTCTAAGAATGGGGTGGTTTGGATGCTTTAGTGCAGAATGTTAGTTTTCATTTAAGTCCAGGTTACATTTCAACCTAATTACATCTGCTGCTCGAAAATCGAAATATAGAACGTACGTGAATTAATACGTACCACATACATAAAAATGTATCTGGAATTTGTCTGTTTTTTCTGGCATCACGTAGAAAATACTGATTTTGAATGGATTTTCAGAATTTGAAACTTAACATTTTACATATTCCTAAGACGTTAAACCTCACTTATTTTACAAATAATCTAGCATTACCTGAAACTGCTGAATCGATTTTTACTAAGTTTTCACAGCATCAAACATTAGAAACATTTCATTATGCTGACTAATCTGCCACTAGAACTAAACATTTTCTCATTATGCTATTTCATTTGCCACTATAGCTCAAAATTAAAATATATTACTCACCTGCACCGTTGAATATCAGCTATTCGGAACTGTATATCAAGCATTCAGAACTAAACGAGTTTCAGGAGTTACAAACTGTGGCTCCATTTAATTGTGATGATAGCATAGTTGTGCTAACAGAGACTGTGATCAAAGAATAATCTCTGTTTAAGTTTATCGCATTCAATATTACCATCTATGGAGTTTAAAAACTTAATATCTCGAATTAAAGGAAAGAATATTTCAAGTTTTGTTTAGTGCAAACAGTCTTAATTGTAAATTGCTTTTATTGTTTTCATTAAAGGCTATGGTCAGAAATATGCAACACATAGCCGTTCTATCTTTAGCATTTGTCACCATACGTTCAGAATTTTATTTAATGCTCCGGTTTTATATAACGTTGAAACATAAGACATGTTCTAATCAACTCAATTGAGATTTTAAGCTTTAAAACTGTGAAAACCCGATGGAAATTTGCTCAGTAGTTTCTGAGGATTTTTCTAAGCGCAAATTTATCCGGTTTTAGTATAATAGATAGAAGTTCTGATTTTAAGATATTAAAATGTCTACTAGAATGACTGCGCCAATTTCGAGATTCCTTGCAGATGTAGTCGCAGCTTCATGTCATTAGATATTCTCCTATCGAGTTTAATATTTTTATTGCATCTTGTTGACGTTGAAGTCATTAGAGCATGGAGAGGGTTGGAGACAAGGAAGAAGAGGGATTTGGCCCTGGCTTTTTCTCGACATTGGATTGGAGTGATTTAGCGGAACCATGAAAGACAGAAATATGGATGAATGGACTGGAATCCAAACCCGCGTCTTCTTGAATACGAGGCGCTAACTTTATCATTATCTTCCAGTTTATTTTTTATACTGCTTTGGCCATTTATACTATTCTCAATCCTGCATTTCTCCATAAACAACATCAGTCAGGAGCGGGATTTTCAAGCTGCCGGTTTGCAAGAAAAGTTCATTCTATCGAACATAGGTGCCAATAATGTTCCCTCATTTGCTCTGATTCTCATTTGTTTAAAGCAAATAGGTAGTGTCCCAGTCTTTTGTAGAATTTACGGATATTAAAAGAGACCTTAAACTTTGTCAATGATTTTATTTGTTTATACGACGTTTCTAATACTCTATTCGTTATAGATTTCACTTTAAACTGTAGGTTCCAGTTTCCTGGTAGGATTACCGGCTCACAAGGAGAGGCCGCCAATTTTAAAATTCAGATTCAATTCATACTCTGTGTGATAAAAGCTCATGGCCCGGAGTATAATGTGGCAAAGCACTAACATAGCTGTCGAGAAAATCGGCATTAAAAAATTTCGTTGCTTTTAAATGCTTTCTACGTTAGATAGATTTTATGGGACGTGTGGCGCAGCGAGCAAGCTCTCTGCCTCATAAGTCCGTCGTCTCCGGATCAAATCTAGCTGCGGGCAACTTTTTTATTTATGTACTCAGACATGTATGCAAATAATTTCTAGCAATAATTTTCAATAATTGTGCATATAATACGTTTTTTAAATGTATTTTGCTGTGAAAAAGCCAACGATGTCTCGTTTCGACCCTCCATTCCCCTTTTGCGGGAATGAGCCTCTGTCTTTCAACCGTAAATGTCGAGTAAAGATATTTGAATTTCATATTTTCCGCAGCAAGTATTTCTATTTTTGAAAATGTAACTTTGTTTACAAACAACATAATGAAGTTCGAAAGTGTCGTTTTTTTTTTTTTTAATAAGTGGCATTTCAAAAATAATATATGCATACTTGTTGAAACTAATTGCTGGAAATTATTTGTATAGTTTCTGAATAAATGAATAAATTAATAAAAATTGCCCGCAACAAGATTCGATCCAGTAACGACGAGCTTATGAGACAGAGAGCTTGGTGGCTGTGCCGTGCCCTTCTCTAAATTTCCGTAACGTAGAAAGTATACCAACGAATGGGAATATTTCAATACTGATTTTTTCGACAATGGCGAAGAAACACATGTAACTGCTTTGCCACATTACACCTCTGGCCATGATCTTTCATAACACATAATATGAAATCTGAATTTTACATTTGGCGGTCTCCCTTTTCAGAATAGGCGGCTATGACACATGAATTAAAAAAGCTCTTCCTCTAGGTGTTTTAGACCAATGAATTTATTTATGTTATTACAAACACGTAATTTAAAGTTAGTTGACTAGTAAATACAGCTCCATCACGTAGAAAAATATGGTAAATATTAGAATGATTAATCCGAGAACTAATTGGATCCTTCCGTTGGTTTTGATTTATAGAAATAAATTGCACGTATCCCATAATAATCAAGGCACATTACATTACTAACAATTATGTGTTTCAGAACATAGGTGACAGATTTTCAAGTTGTTAGACTCCATGCCTGTTTCTTGGTTTTACCTCCAGATGTAATTCTTTCGAAGAAAGAAGTCCTTCGTCTGGAGTTCAAAATGTAGTTGGCAAGTGCAAACAAGCTTCACGAGGAGTAAATGACAGAGCTCGTAATAATCCAGATGTGTGGTAATTCAAACCGGAGAACTGTACTTACACATTCATTATCTCTTACCATCAATCCACCACACTGTTCAGAAAAGTTATAGAGAGTTCTAGTGTAATCGAAAGACTATTAATTTGGGGTTTCCGATTCAAACGTCGATGTTTTTCTCAGTAGGAGCGTTGTGATTTCCAGCTGAGCGCGCGTGTCGTCAGCTTCTCGTAAGATCTCGTCACGTGCGGTATTTCCCGTGGCCTCCACCGAGCACATTATTCAGATGAGCAGGCAGCCAGTCGGCGGCTCGTTACCGTACTTACCCTAGTTACCCAACTCGGGCCGTCTTACAGGCGGCTAACTTTGAACAAGGTGATACAGACTCCGTCCACACAGATCTATAATGTAAAATACTGAGGCAGCCTCACTTGCATTCAAATTTCATATTCAGTAGCTTCTGTTCACAGCTTCCGAACCCTACACCTTACTCTGTGCATTGAAACGGAATGGAATATTTAAGAAGTAGCAGGATAATGTTGAACATTAAATGGGCTTAGAAATAATGAATAGAAATCCGTTTCGGCTTGTAATAAACCTTCCATTAACTTTTAGATAAAATGATATAAATTTTAATATTTATTTATTTATTACTCGATATTAATTCAATCTGTGAATATGGATATAAAATGATAGATTTCCAACTAGGTAACAAATTGAGTTTAATCTGCAGTAGGTGGCCTCTGAAAATATTTCTCGAATGATATAAGATGAATAGCAAAGTTTGTACCGAGGAGCGTGGTGGTGTAACGGATAGCGTTCTGGCCTCGCATTCGGGAGGACGGCGGTTCGAATCCCTGTCCGGGCATCCCGATTTGGGTTTTCCATGGTTTCCCAAATCACTCCAGGCAAATGCCGCGATGCTTCCTTAAAAAAGGCCATGCCCGAATTCCTTCCCATCCCTTGCCCCCATCCTTTCCCGTCTCTAAAGACCTCGTTGTTGAGAGACGTAAAGCAGTTAAAAAAAAAAAAAAAAAAAAAAAAAAAGCAAAGTTTGTGGTTGGTAGAGGGCTGAAAAAAGAACCTGGTTCATTTGTGGCAATTTTTTATTTGTCAACTGAAATGGTACGTAGTAAAAAACTTAAAACGTCTTCGAAACAATTAGAAAACACTTTTGGACACCTTTAACATACGTATGACACAATTTACTAAAATTTATTTTACATAACAATTCACATGTAAATAACATTATGAAGTATTTACATAATAAATTAAATTAAAAAATACTTTCATTATAAAATCGCTTTGTAAACAATATTTGAAGTGAAAATATAATCATCAGTAATCTTTTATCAAATGTTTCCAGAACAGAAACAAAAATATCCGAAAAGCTCCTTTCTCTAGAAAACATACACAGTTCATCAATATCTCTCTTATAAGTATTGGTGCTTCTAGCGGTAATGCAATCACTCTTTATCCACTTCAGATAAGCCAAGCAGCTTAACTCTGAACATTCGCTTAGCAGTGGCCTTGATGATTTATAATTTTTCCATTTACTTGTTGAATTTCGAAAAATTTCTTTCTGAATTAATGATGTTACGAAAACAGGGAACTTAATCTTTAATATGATTCCTCATTTATCATTTTTGGTTAAGTACGAAACTTCTATTAGAAATCTATATCAATAAAACGAAAACCAGATAAACTTGTGTTATAAAAACTCGAAAACTACTGAGCAGATTTCGATGGGGTTTTCACAGTTTTAAAGCTTAGAATCAATTCAGTTGTTTGGAATGTCTTATGTTTCAACGTTAAATGACGCAGGCGCATTAAATGAAATTCTGAACGTATGATGAAAAATCCCAAAGATGGAAGGATTAGATGTTTCATACTTTGCATTAAACACACAACTAACTTGTTTCTAACCATAGCCTTTAATGAAAGCAATAAGATAAATTTACAATAATAATTATTTTGCACACTAAACAACACTTGAAGTATTCTTTCCTTTAATTCTGGATATTCAATTTTTAAACGCCATGGATAGCCATAACTTGAAGTATTCTTTCCTTTATTCGGGATATTCAATTTTTAAACGCCATAGATAGCCGTAAAAACAACAGAGATTTTCTTTAACCATGATCTTTGGCAGAAGACCTACGACTAGAATGTCTCTGGCCATCAGCATTAGCCTTCTGTCCACGAAAATATTTATTTACGATAATATTATTTTGGATTCACTTCTGATATTTGTGTAAAAGGATGAAACTGTGGAGTTAAAGTATCTGAATCAAATGTGAGTTTCTAACATAATCTAGCGTTGTTTAGTAATGTAGTAATGCAATTTCTTAAGCAAATTAATGAAGCTTGATACACATGAATCATTTCTGACGAATGAAAATAGTGTACGTGCAAGTAAACTTCAACCCACCCGTTTCTTGGTAGGGGGTGGGTGAATCTAGGTTTGCTTTAATTACAGTTAATTTTATGAAACTTTGTACAAATGTTTCTCATTGCGGGAATAAATCTACGTCAACTATACAGGGCAACGCCGGGAATTCCGCTAGTAATATATATGATATAAAAATATAATATGGCAAACACAAATTGATTACATTTACCTTTTCCGAAATTATTAAAAATTATCTTCATCATAATGGTAGGCTTGTCATTCCTAATCGTATATCCATTTATTTTGGCCATACATTCAAATATAACACAACATTAAATGGCATCTTACGTTACGACAAAATTGAGTACGAAAAGACACTATTATATTTAAGCATTTACTTGTGTCTATAAAATCATTGACGCTTAGATATCAAGAAAATAACACGAGTGTACATGTTAGCATTCCGTCGGGATTTCTGATTTGAGCATCGAGAATATGTTACGTCTTTTTGCGATGGATTACTGTTTTCTGACACTTTAAGCGCGGTCTGGTGGTTCAGTGGTTAAGGTGTCTGACTGGAGGTCGAAAGGTCCTCGGTTGGAATCCCTGTCTCAGCGGGGATTTTCATAGGCCCTTAACCTGACCTTCACAAATGGCACAGCTTCCCGTATAAGTGAAGTGCTCCAGAACGCTTCCGTGGTTCGGACTGCACATTAAACTGTAGGGACCCTCTACTCGGTAGGATTATCGGGTTCGGATAGGCGACTAAAGAAGGGTGGATCTGAGTCGACAAGAAACCTTCTCGCCAGGTCATTTCGACCAAACGAATTTACTCTTTATGACCCGTTGAGAAAGTCATATAACGGAGATAGCATCGAATACGATATATTTTGCCGTGGTCTCATCCGCTGTATTCATCACATGTCATCTCTTCCCAAAACAGGTTGTGCTTCAAGGTCCTGCAGTAGCCAACGCTGGTAATATGCATAGACAGCAACTTTATTACGTTACAGCGCCTTCTCTAGTACATATTGTAAAATACTTCAACTAATCGTAAGTTGGTCTTGCTATAGTATTTTCCACTGCAATGGTCTTCCTATCAAGCAAATATAGCAATAGAATATCTCTGGCTATCTACGGGACAGAAAGATCCACTTTGCTTCGTATTGTACCATACCAGTATAGCGTAACCGCGTCTGTACTATATCAGCTATGAAGGCAAAATGTTGTGCGCTGTACACTTCACTACTCGTACCAGAATCTGCCATTTCGTCTCCTCAAATTTTCTGCACTCGAATTTCCTCCAAAATTAAAATAGCCAATCACCTTGTTATGACAGGTGTTCAGGGATCACCATTGCCTCTCAAAATGTCAAGAATATGGCAGAACTATTTATTATTAAATGTTTATGAGTGCGTTTGAATCCTAGATTGCCACACCCTCATAAAGCACCGTCTGGGTCTGGGTTTTTTTTTTTTTTAATTCATAGTCCATGGTCTCGCGGTAAGATACGGAATGATTCTTTTTGATGTGATATCGAAAGGATGTTTCTAAAGTGAAAACTTCTATAGGCACGTTACGCAATGTTTGGACGGGGGTAAATCTGTCAGTTAGTGACGTCACCGTCACCAGGTTGCAACCCATTGCGCACGTCACTATCACGCCAGCTGTTGCGCTTATGATATGCGCGTAGGTCGCTTTTCGCAAAATCTTTATACAAACGCACAGTTTTTATCTGATTTTGATGTAAGTTTACATACATATACTTTTAAACAAATAGAAAAGCACTGTTTACGTTTGATTTATAAGAAACATAAACACTATCCTCCTTCCCATCCTCACCTTAATTTCTGTCTACGTTCTTCGTGAAAATCCAGATTTTGATAGTAGTTAGCACACATATACTTCAAAACGAGGCGGTCTTGTAGCTCAGCGGTTAAGACGCTTACTTCCGGAAGTTCTCTCTCTGGTCGCGGCTTCAAATCCGCGGTGAGTAGGAGATTTTATGAGTTGAATTTGACGCCGGGACGTTCCGTGGTTCTAATTCCTCGTTAAACTGCAGGCATCTGAAGAAAGGAATTAGCCTTCCAGGCTCTGACACAATAGCTTGGTACATCTCCTTTGGAACCGTCGGGTTGTGGACTAATTTAGATTGTTAGTTCTGGAATTGAAATCTTCTTTAGGCACGTTTGGCAATTTTTGAGTGGGTAAAAAATCATAAGCATTCGCATTACCAATATGCTAATATTAACAGTATATCTGTTGCGGTCTCGTGGCTCAGTGGGTAAGGTGTCTGTCTGGCGAACGAAAGGTCCCCGGTTCGAATCTCTGTCTCGGCGGGAATGTTCACAGACCCTTAACCCGAAGGTTACCTCTGATACAGCATGCTGTGTAATGTGAAGTACGCTAGAACGCTTCTGGGGTTCGCATTCTACGTTAAACTGTAGGTCTCTTGGTAACACGACCGGGTTAGATTAAGGCGGCTAAGACAAGGGTGGAAAGCGCAGCCAACAGAAACCATTGTCAGCATGTCATTATGTCCACACTGAATTATTATTATTTAGTATATCTGTAGCTGTAAGTATGACAAGTTGCGCGTGTGATGATAATAGTTTTCAGTTTTCAAATCTGTCGGCCGTTTAAGAACGTTTTCTGTTGAACGCTATTCACAAAAAAACGTCTGGTCGGATGTTGATGGAATTTTGATTAATGTGCAGGGCATAGTCCCCCGGCTGAAATAGAGTTTGAAAAAATCAGAAATTTAGCATAATTTATCGTT
This sequence comes from Vandiemenella viatica, assembly GCA_031002005.1. Taxonomy (NCBI): domain Eukaryota; kingdom Metazoa; phylum Arthropoda; class Insecta; order Orthoptera; family Morabidae; genus Vandiemenella; species Vandiemenella viatica. The sequence goes on from JARYHS010013631.1 coordinate 103,970,894, forward strand.
GAACGGTTTATGATGGGGTTAAAACTAATTTTTAGACTGTGATCCCGCAGATAAATTAAGGTATGATTCATTTGATGCAAATTCATAAGAATTATAAATTAACGATAATTTTGTATTGATCCCGATTCACGCAAATAGTAGGTACTGCTTGTGTATTGATTGACGGTCTTTAGGTTAATGTATATCCCGTGGTTTCTTGTATATTTAATTCTGATATGATGTTATGTAGCTGATGTGTTATATCCGTGAACGCGATTTACGAAAAAAACTACTGGTGGGACTTCGATTAACGTACAGCCAGTGGTATTACGGGTAAAATTGTATTTGATTAATTTTGATGTGTTGTCGAAAATTAAAATTAAAGTTTCCACAAATTACTGTCGGATTATAGGTCATTCACATCTTGCAGCCGAAATGTTTATTGTGATTTTAGAATTGGTATTCAAAGAAATGAAATTACAGTTTGTCATTCAGTGAGCCACACTGGCCGCGGATCGTATAGTTCTTGACCATTTTGGTTTAAAGATGGCTACCCACGGCCCGTTTATTTGCCGGCAGCTCCGTTTTAGCTATCAACAGTGGGCCGTGGGAAGGGAGCCGCCTCTGCTGGCAGGGATGGCGTGCTTCTATCTGTCACCCAACCGGTAAACATCAAACGCCCGGATAGCTGAAACTACACTAGGCAATGATGTGGTGGGGAGGTGGCGAGGGCTTGCCTGTGTGCTGATCCGTATAATTCGGCTTCAGGTCGCGGCCTACAAAACCACAGGCTGTGGGAAGCCACCATAAAAGTGAAGTGTATACAATAACAGTCAACGTGAACGATATTGCGGGTCACACTTAGCCTTAAATAAGAGGATGACTATATTCAACGACCTAATTACATGTAGATGATTAAGTCGTGCTACTTGTTTAATGTGAGGTTGAGCAAGTTAGGTGGTGTCCAAGTTATAGAAAGTGGAAAATTATTCCAACACCAGGATTCACACCATTTACCTCTAATCTACTGGTTAGTACAAACCACATTTCAGAGTCTAGCCGATATTGCGGGAAATATTAAAAATTTCTTTAAGGTTTTCCGTAATTCACGATTTACTTGGAACTACATACGTCACCGGGATTTTCTGATGATTCATATAAATATGTAATTGTCATAAAACTCCTCAAGTGCGGTTTGTCCCTAATTGTTACTCAGAAGTAATAGAAGCCACCTCCTCTGACGCCGCCACTTGGCAGTTAAAATGGTCGTAATGTTCTTCGGACGAGATAAACAAGAGTGATTCACCGGACAGGTTCTTGCGTGCTGACCACAAGAAGCTCAGAAACCGCACTGTCACGATCCGGACGATTCCCCACTCCCCTCTTCCAGAATGTATTAAATACATTCTGAGTTCATCACTGATGATTTTTTGCTTAAATGTACTAAAATAAGGCCGGTATGTCCCACATCTACTATGTAGCCAAACCCAGTCGGCCTTGTTCGCAATATACAGGGTGGTCAGAAATTCTCTCATCGGCGGGTAAGGGCAGTGTTTGGGACGTTGCAATAACGAAATAAATACAAAAAAAATCTAGTAAAAGTCGTACCGTTTTTTAGTTATACGCAGCTAATGTTGGCCAATAAGAGCGCTGCGCGGGCGAATTCGAACAGCCTTCCACAGGCGGTGTTGCCAAACGTACTCGAGGCACGGGACAGCCAAAGAAAACGAAAAGAAAAACGCTCTTCGGAAGTGGGGATTGAACCCGCATCCTTCAGAGTGAGAGTTTGCCGTCTTACCGACTACGCTGCCAAGGCACTAGAATTTCCATGTTTTTAGAAGTCACTAGTGCAGACTGTTTGTTCGTAATCGGAATTGATCGGTAATCCGCGACATTTTTCGGGAAGTCGATGGTGGGGCTAGAGGATTTTTTTTTATGGGAATTATTTTTTAATTAGTTGATCTGCTTACTAGATTAATCTTTAATTTTTGTACAAAAATCGTTTAGTTACTGGCAAAAAAAAAAAAAAAAAAAAAAAAAAAAAAAAAAAAAAAAAAATCTGCAAACTTAATTTATTCGTTGCAAAGAAGCTTCTTTTATTCCATGTAATCGTATTTCACTAGATATCAATCACAATATTTTTATCGATTAACGTGAATATCCTTGCTACTATTTTGCAACAATAAAACAAAAAACAATAAACTTTTCAAAAAAAAGAACAATAATCCCATTCTATCGTTTGTAATGTAACTTTCTCTGCTGCAAAAAGTCTGTTCTTATTCAAACAAGTTGTAAACATTTTGGTAACGTGTATCAACTCGCAAACGCGCGGCAAACAGCAAAAGGTAAAGAAGCTGTTACTCATTGAAAGCCCTTTTGTCACTAATACAAATCAAAATTACTGTACAGTAGTTTCATTTCCAACTTGATGTTATCAGTCGCAACATTGAAACCCAACACGGATTTACTTATAATAAGCGTCAGCCCGCGACAGTAACCGTAAAATAAATAATCTCTGAAAAATCTTGTTTTTAGTAAAAGTGTATCCCAATAAACAACGATAACAAAAAAATACGGTCGCTTACATTTTACAGCAACTGCTCAAAATGTCCTCCCTCAACTGCAATACCGGCACGACAACGCTTAGTTACTGAATTTGCGAGTCTTCCAAAATTGTAACTTTCTCTAATTTCATCAAAAGCTAAAATTATCCTAGCCAAAAGTTCTTCCTCTGTTTCTACTTCAGTCTCATAAACAATGGCCTTGACAGCTCCCCAGAGATAAAAATCCAATGGGTTGTAGTCTGGTGAACGAGCTGGCCAGTGAATTGGGCCTCCTCGACCAATCCACCTGTTAGGATACAATCCATCTAAGTGTTGACGTACCGGTACTGCAAAATGCGGCGCCGCGCCGTCATGTTGAAACCACATGTCATTACGAATTGCCAAAGGAACGTCTTCTAAGTAAAACAGAAGGACGTTTTCATGAAATGCTAAATAAGAAGCGCCATTTAAACGTTGCGGAATTAGAACAGGGCCTAGTATAAACTCGCCCAAAATACCCGCCCAAATGTTAACACTAAATTTGTGTTGATATGACTTGACAAAAATTGCATACGGATTTTGACATCCCAGATGTGACTGTTACGGCTATTAAAACACTCCTCCCGGGTAAAGCACGCCTCATCCGTCCACGGCACCTTCCTTTCAAAGTTGGCAATGACCCTAGAGCTTGTCCTCGGATTATCAGCAATCATTTCCAGGACATTGTCTTCAAATCCTACACTCCGCCTGAACCGATTTCGTCCGGCGTCGGACCTGTGGACAACAATACTTCCCGTCTCTCTCAACCTTCTGTCAACCAACACAAAAGTGTTGGCCGATGGAATCACACGGTTAGGAAATCGAGTCGTGTAAATCCTTACTGCTTCGGCCCTGTTTTGTCCAGCAGCGCCATACGCCAAATGCATATCGGCGTACTCTTCAAACGAAAATTGATGACAGTGTCTTTATCGGTAAGTTGCGTTCGACTGCGAGACTTCTTCTGGCATGGTCCTTTAGCCCCACCACCGACTTCCCGAAAAATGTCGCGGATTACCGATCAATTCCGATTACGAACAAACAGTCCGCCCTAGTGACTTCTAAAAACAAGGAACTTCTAGTGTCTTGACAGCGTAGTCGGTAAGACGGCAAGCTCTCAATCTGAAGGTTGCGGGTCGTTCACTACTTCCGAAGAGCGTTTTTCTTTTCGTTTTCTTTAGCGGTCCCATGCCTCGATTATGCTTGGCAACACCACCTGTGGCGGGCTGTTTGAATTCGCCCGCGCAGCGCTCTTATTGGCCAACTTTAGCTGCATATAACTCAAAAACGGTACGACTTTTACTAATTTTTTTTTTGTATTTATTTCGTTAGTGCAACTTCCCGAACACTGCCCTTACCCGCCGATAAGTGAATTTCTGACTACCCTGTATATGTCACAATACAATTAACATTTTATTTCGTGAGTATCATTAAACTTTTGAATAACACATCTCTTTACCTGTGGTCATAAAAAAAATACGGCAATGGGTAGTATTATTTACTAATTTCAACAGTATACCCTGATTATGACAATTCCGAGATAGAACTCTAAGTAAACGACATAATTGCATACATGTGATGCCCAGTAAAATTTTGTATTCCTGAGATTATGTACGGATAAAACATATTTTTTTATTATTATGATTTGATATACCAAAGATTGTAATGCTCCTTATAAAGAGCAGTTTTACCTGAGGACACGACAAATTAGATCAATAATCTCTCAGCGCACAGTTACAACGTGATACCTTTAACTGCAGACTAAGATATTCGTGGTTGATACTGTGTAGGGATACCAAAATACGAGCAGCATTTGCAAAAGCCTATAAGATTTTAATGTTATTTTAACAGCATCACCAAAGCGTAAGAAGAGTAAGATAATGAATGTAGAGATAAGTGAGGAGAGTATCGTGCTCTATGTACAGGAATACTCTACACCACAGTGGTCTGGACAGAACCTAATTATTTTTAGTCTACAAGTGACTGGATTATTTTGAAGGACTCCTAAGAACATTGTATGCGTGAGTTATACATAGTGCCGCGGATATGCAATAATGTAATATGCATTATAAAACAATTGAGTTTTTACTTGATTTAATCATGTAACTGACTGATCACGTTATTATTTATTAACATTTACCCTAAAATATAATTTCAGTTTTAAACAGAAACGTGTGCAAAACTTTAGAAATAAAAGCTATACAACGTAGCAGAATGAAACATATGAATGAATCAATCACACTATAAAAGAATTTTGTACAATAACCTCGAAACATCAAAAAATAATACAAGAAGTTACATGTCTGAAACAAAAATAAGAATATACCGATATGAAGAATATTAAAGCATACTAGCGGTTACCTGCGACTTCGTCCGGTTGAAAGTATGTTATAGTATAACAGTTTTTGTTACTGTTCAAAGTTCGAAGAGTTTTTTGGTAGTTGAAAATATCGTTATATACTTCCTTGTCTTTTACTCTTCAAAGAAAAATGTTCCTAAAAGCCAAGAAAGAATAAAAATGTAACGCGTGATGATTGTTGTGGTTACGCCCATTATAGACGACTTTAGTCAAATCTGACTTCATTTTTAGTCAGAATTCGGCAAGGGAATATACTTCTTCACCCCAAATCCACTGTGATCTATGGGATATTTGTAATCATTCTGATCCAGGTTGCACTTCAACCTAACCACAACCTTCGTTGATACAGCTTCTTGAAAATCAGTTATTTTTTCAATTTTTGATTTTCCACATCGTATATTATGAACGGAATTACGGTGTGATACCTGAGGTGTCATGCTATTCATGTCCGCAGCTGAAGATATCAACGAATTTAAATAATTTTAAGGCTAAGAACGATTTATATTGCCTTCTCCGGAACTGTTACTGTAGATCTTTTGATACAATTTCCGTAAACGACGTCACTAAATTGGATCTCATGAAAGAAGCTTAAATTGCTAATGAAGTTTCAACCAAGCCACACACTCCGCTAGTATATTGTCTCTAAAAAATCAAAGCTTCTATAACTCGCGCATTAATACATTCACTATATTGGGTATTAATGACTTCATGAATAGCGATATAAACTTGACCCACAATTTCAAATCGTGACATCAAACCAACCGCTAAAAAAAATTCTAAATCATGACCCTTACAATATGGAGCTCGTAAAAACGTAGTAAAGACTGAATACATGTGGAACTATATTCAACCACATGAAGTATGGCGTCAGTATTACGACAATTATTACAGCAACGTAAAAAATTAATCCTAAAATGCTCATAACTTACGCTGTTAATCAGAAAGCCCCAAATTCATTACAACTCCTAACACAGCTTACGTTAATATTGCAGATAAAGTTTACCTCGCGATACAGTAACTGTGTTCTTGCGAGTTCTGCTGCAGGTCATACTAAAAGTGGATAATGGAATTAATGGTGGTTATTTATGCTACGCTAATTATGAATCCTGATACGGAAAATCTTGCTACTACGTGAAATGTAATTCCGAAGTATTTAATGTGTTAAGGTGGCTCCGTATCGTTTGATTTAGTAGCAGAAATATTAGCTGAGGTAGTGGTTAGTTTGAAATTCTGCCTGGACCAGAGTGTTCTTGTTACACGATAAGGCAGGATGAATTTAGTTACTATTATCTATAAATATGCTGCTTTTTAAGCGCCATGTGACGACGTGTATTGCGATGTAAAGTACTCGCAATATTGCTTCGTGAAACGAAAATTTTCTACCTTATACCACTGAATATATTCGTTCTAAGTGAAAGTTTTAATAGGTATTTGCAGAATATTTAACAGTAAGTAAAAATCACTGTTTTGTTAGTTGTAGGCTATTATTTGTTCCGATTACTACAAACTAATTCAACAAAAAAATAAAGAACGGTTAGCTATTTTCAGTTAAGTTTTAAATTTCGGTAAAAATGAAATGAAGCCGTTATTCATTTTCCACGACCATAAAAATGCACGACATTCCTAGCGACACCATTTTGGTTCTTTTAGTGAACCAACTTCAGCACTGGTTAACTCTCTGCATTTTACAATTTTTTTTATCAAGCTTTGATTTTTCACATATATAACAAATGGAATTACGGTGTGATACTTGAGTTTTCATAGTATTTCATGTATGCAACTGAAGACATCACTTTGTGAACCTACCGGCAGTACGATTTTTAAAAAACTTGAGGGCATATTTATAATTCATGCTTCCCAACTATTATTTTCAAGTGCATCAGTTTTGGCACATTTAAACTAAACACACGCATGCATATATCAGTAGTATCTTGTTTTTATTTCTGAAAAGCTGTGCTTTCATGTAGGCTACATAACCAGAAAGAGTAAACGTGGCACAGCCGTTTACGAAGTAGGAAACTTTGGTGTTTGCGAAATGGCAATGGCAATTTCTGAAGAAACTATTCGTTTTTGCGGGATAATAACTATCCTATGTCACTACCCAGGCAATTTACTAACTCCGTGACAAATTTAATCTGTAACTATTGACCAATTAAGGCTTGATTGATAGTACATTCAAACATACTAGTTTCGTGTAGCATCTCTACGTGTATCCTTTCAGACAATATTATCTCCAATATTTGTTACGCTGGTTTTTTCTGCTTTTACCTGGCGGAACAGGTTGAAGACCTATCTCAAGCAACGATTTTTTAAATGAAGTGATCCATGTAACTTCACAACGTATTTGCACGAAATAAAATGCATATTTTCGACACATACTTCACTACCACGGAAGGTGTTACCCCTCCATAGCCTCACTGCAAGCCAATTATACTACCTGAAAATTTGCCTCAGAGTGAGGTAACGGCGGAGACTGTTCAAATTCCCCATTACGCCTAATGAAATTTCACGTTTCCTTACAGTGTGTACTCACACATGGCAAATCAAACTTTCTTCATTCAGAATACTTCAACCATAATAATGTAAATCGCCGGCAGAACAAAAATAGTGCGTTCTTTCTGTTCTTGGAATTCTAAACAGACGTGATAATGATTTTGATTGAATTCAAAAGCTTCCATTAAACACTTTTAAGCTTCAAATTCCTGTTAAGCATCAACTTTATATGAAGCAGCTACCTATAATTTGCTTTAAAAGAATTGCTTGTTGAATGCTTGAAATGTAAATATATTGGAATTACATTTGATAACAAGCTCAACTGGCAGGACACATTGGGCAGGTGGTAGGATAAGGTTTCAAAATCCTTCACTTGTTGGAGAAGGTGATGAGGGGATGTACAAGAGAGGTAACCGAAATGAGTTACAAAACTTTGGTCAGACCAGTTGCTTGAATATTGTAGTGTAGTATGGGAGTAGGACCCACACTTTAGATATCAAATACAGGAGTTGAAGGGGGTGCAAACCAGTGCTGCTAGAGTTGTCTCTGGAAATTACCGTAGAATACAATCAGTAACCGATATGATAAAGACCTGGAATGGGATTCATTGGAGGACAGGAGGAGGGTGAAGAGAGTCATGGGAGTTTACAAGGCGTATATTGGTGATGCAGGCGTGGGAAGATATTGGTGTAACACTCAAAAGTAATGCATGGAAAGGAAAAGATGACCATGACCACAAGCGTGCACTCGATTTCAGGCACAAGGGTGTGGGAAGATTTTCTTTCGTAGGTAAGGGAGTCAGAGATTGGAATAAGTTAACAAGAGAATTGATTCGTAATTAACTAAAGACGTTGAAACAATTTTAGGTTGAAATTTGTAGAGGGAAAAAGTAGGTGGATATAGGAAGGAAATAGGTGTGTAGGGAAATTGCCACCGGAACGTGTGCTCCACCGCTATTAAATTATATAATTTTTGTGGTAATACAATCTCTAGCTGCGAAAGACTTAGTGACGTAATCTTACATTTAATTTTTACTAAAGGATGGTTTTATAGTATGAATTAAGCGATCGAATTTTCACATTTTCCAAGTTTTAATTTATTCTCTTTCTTCTTTACTGCGCTCAAATCAGAAACCGAGCGGGGCGGTGTAACGGTTAGCGTTCTCGCCTCGCATTCGGGAGGACGGCGGTTCGAATACCCGTCCGGGCATCCAGATTTGGGTTTTCCATGGTTTCCCCAAATCACTCCAGGCTAATGCCGGGATGCTTCCTTCAAAAGGCCATGGTCGAATTCCTTCCCATTCCTTGCCCCCATCCTTGCCCCACATCCTTTCCCGTCTCTAAAGACCTCTATGTTAAAAAGAGACGTAAAGCAGTTTAAAAAAAATCAAATCAGAAAAGTATGTAAAAGATGAAATCAGTTTTATAATTGAAAAATTACTAATAGACCCATAAAGATTTTCGAGTTCCATAAGTGAGTTTTAATAACCTACACCAGTTTCTAATCTGGCTAAATGTTATCATCTTTCAATTATGTTATGCCTGAAATTATGTACCAATATATAAGCGTGGTCTTCTCTTCCGCTCTGTACATTACTACTAGTTCTTCAAGCCTTCTACATACCCACCACTATTTTATCCACCTCTTGATTTCCAATCTCTCCTAACCCACCTTCTTAATTGTGTAAATAGGGAGAGCCCTTTCAAGGCCTCTTTATGTTTTCCAAGTGTGATCCGATACCGTCTATCATAAACAGACATCAGTGTAGCCAAGTTTTGATTAGCCTACATTCTTCACTTCATGTCCAATACACTTACAATTTTGTGTCTTTTCCCTATCTAATGCGATAATCGAGATGTTGTCTGCCGTGTATCGTCCTTACTTGCTAGTATATTCTTTGCGTCCATTTACAGAGCGCTAAAGACAATACTGTGGAATTTCCAGTGTAGAGCAACAACACCACACTTCTTTCCCGCATTCGAAAAATATTTATGAGGTTACTTATAGCAAAAGCATTCCATTCACTGATTATTTTTTAAAATATTAATATTGTAGCCCTCCACGATTTTGACGATTGTAATAGATAACATATACTTGATATTGAGGAACTATTCAGTGGTTGACATCGATATTTATAGCAAGAGACATGTTCTCACTGAGATATTTCTTATGTTCATAAAGAATTTCTTATTGTGGATTACAGTTTTACAGCAATTACCATTTTCATGCAATATTGATAACCTATTGGGAATTTTAATACCAACTCGTCAGAACTTGTGAAGAAAAAGTATTATATACATATTTCTTTACAGCTATATCAATATTAGTTTCAGGATGCAGTCTCTTTAAGAAACATGATCTATATTTTACGGTTTAATGTTACATAACTTGGTTCTACTTCCTTCCAGGCTGATCGATCTTGAGCAACTGTCTTCCGAGAGTCTTCCTCTTGCTCTTTTCAGGTTCCTTGATATCGAATCCAGAACTGCCGTAGTCCATCTGTCGTCTCTTTTTCGAGCCATATGACGAGCCCATTACCATTTTTGGGTCGTTACTCTTCCTAAGATGTCTGTAACTATGGTTATCCAACGAATGTAGACGGCCCTTTCCCTGTCTCTTCTTGTAAACCCCAGCATTGCTCTTTCCATACCTCGCTGGGTAGTTATCATTTTTTGCTTCATTTGACTGTTTAGGGTCCAAGTCTGGCAGGCATATGTGAGGACAGGTAATACACATTGTTCAAATACCTGTATATATATATATATATATATATATATATATATATATATATATATATATATATATATATACAGGGTGAGGCATTTAAAACTGTTTGTAGGAATATTTCGCAAGGTACAAATCGGATTAAAAAAAGTTGTAATAAAAGTTATTCACATCGAAGAGGGACATCCATTAACATAACGCTCGACCCCCCTGCACCACCTCCGGGGGCGGGAGGGGGGGGGTTGACTTTGAAATCTTAAATAGGAACCCCTATTTTTTATTGCAGATTTGGATTTTTCGTGAAAAAATATTGTATCTTTTGTATGAAACATTTTTTTCACTTCACGATAGATGGCGCTGTAATCGTCAAAAATGAAATTGAGTTTAAGATTGTTGCAACTGGGTGTAACATATGATGGTACTAGTTAAATTAACAGTTATTTCGTTTCTACTATCGGATGCCAGTAAGCCAAAACTAAGTCTGAGTCGGTATTAACCATGAGTTTTGTGCTTGCATTGTCGAGGTAATTAATGTATTTTTATATCAAAACAGTCGGGCTTCTTTTTATGCCTATAAATCTTGTTAACTAATTGAAAAGCAGTTGGACAAAGGTTATGAAGTACCTACTGGAATTGCCCCCAAAGGTCGGTTCTTATAAGATATCAAATACATAGAGCGGTCTGGTGACTTAGTAATTAAGGTGTATGACTTGACATCGAAAGGTCCCTGGTTTGAATTACGGTCTCGGCGTGAGTTTTCTGAGGCTCTTGATCCTACTTTGACATCTCTCACAACTTTCTGTATTATGCGAAGTAAGCTAGAAAGCATCACTAGTTCGGATTCCATGTTAAACTGGAGGTCCCCTACCGTATTAGGTTAGGTAACGGAAAAAAGTAACTGGCCATCCTACCTCCAATACCAGGCTAAGTAGGGGAGAGCCGGGCAAAGTGGCCATTTGTGTACTTTTTGAAAAATTGGTTATTTTAGGTACTAAACGTAATGCAAAGGTAACTAAGAAATGCTGGTATGTTTCTCCTGATTTTGATGCCTTTATGTGTATTGTAAGTTATCTTAAAACATTGCCAAACTTTAGCGTGGGCACTTTGCCCGGCCTTCCCCTACATCTCCATCGGGAGAAATATAACTGATCAAATAGATATCAATATGTGTGGAAGATGCGTCGTCAGTATTACATTATTGTCGTCTTACCAGTTCCGATTTAGTGGAGTACTTACACTGTAAGAGTGCTTGTAAATATTTTTCCATGGAGGTGAAATTTCTTATTGTCGTATGGATTGGAACTGCTTCAGAACAATAAGTAATCAGTAATTTCTCACCGAATCCCGGTAGATGACAGATAATCGTTTGTATTTAGCATTCAAGAGTACGTAGTTGAAAACCCCCGTTCGGGTTTTCATTGTTTCTCTAAATCACTTTCGGCCAATGCTGGGCGGATTCCTTCAAAACCCCATTGCTAAATTTCTTTCGTCCAATCCTCTTCCGCCCCTAATGATCGATGAAACCGTCAAGGTGTAAATCCCTAACCATAAATAAGAAATACACCGTTGGACCTTCTTGTCAAAGTTTTGTGCCATATCGCAGGCGGAAATGATTACAATGTAGGTTGTTACTACCATATATCAACTCACAGGGGATGACAGCGTTTCAGTATATATACACTGAAATGCCACACGTTTTGTAATAGGAAGCTGCTAATATCCAGATGGCATAACACCACGGAAGAAACGTAAATTGTGCCAGTACAGTGTCGGGACTTCCATTTATACTCCCGTGAGTCAGTGTGAAAAAATTTAGGATGTCATTATGGTCGCTCGACAAGCATCAACAGACTTTTGAACTCCGAGTGGTGGTAGGTGCTTAAGGGATTCAATTTCGGAAGTGTGCTGTTAATACTGTAATTACTGGCATTACCACCTGCCAACGCAATGGCCAACTACGTCTACTTAGTGACTGAGATCAGCAACGTCTATGTTGAGGTGTCAATGTTGATGGACAGGCAATACTGCGTCAATGAACAGCACATTCAAGTGAGACGTATGACAGACGTAGTCCGTGCAGACAGTACAATGCAATTTGTTGGATGTGGCAACAGAAGAGCAACGCGTGCTACTGCTTCCTAACAAAACGTTATCTAGTTGCAGCGCCTCTGTTGGGTGCGTAAACATATAGTACGACTGGAGACTAGGTTGCAATTGGTAAGAATTGTGTTAAGGTTCGAGTGTAGAGCAGACCTCTATGACGCTATGGACCCAGGTTGTCAGAAATCCTCGGTGCAAGCAGGTGGTGGCTACATCGTGGTATTGGCTTTGTTTACATGGCATGCAGAGAAACCTCTTATCAGACTGACTGACTAGTAATGATTTTGATCAGCTACTTGAAGACGATTTGCAACCATTCATGGCCTTCAGTTTCCAAACCAATGACGGACTTTTCTTGGATGACAATGCGCCAAGTCACCGAGCCAAAATCGTTCACTATTAGTTTGAACAACATTGTGGGCATTTCACGCGATTCATTTGGCCAACCAGATCTCCAGGTCATAGGACCCAATCTAACATATCTGGATAATTGTTCGAAAAGTCAGTTGGAGCACAACTCATTCGCAATTATTGATGGTTGTTGAGGAAGCATAGTTGAATATTTCCTCAAGCACCCCAGTTCACATCGAGCCGCCGTCGAGTGCGGTCGCTCGAGCTTCCTCAACCGAGCGGAGTGAGACAACCGGACGTAGTGTATTCGGACTGTTCCACTTTTCGGTTCTCAGTGTGATAGTGTTTACCAACGTTTCAGTTAATCATCGGTTACAAAGTAGTGTTTAATTTACAAGAAGCGAAGTTATAACAACGACAACTAACACCATAGTGTTCCAGAGACGAAGTCTCGGAACACTATGGCAGACAATACTGGATCGATTCCATCGACCAGTCTGACAGTGGGAGTGGCCCTACGCACTTATTACCAGATGGAAAACACACCCTCTGAAGCAGCCGTCGACATCGAAGACCACCAGATCACTCCTACCCTCAAGGACATGGAAGACAACCCCGGTATCCACCAGACGCAGACTACCCAAGAACCACCGTATGCTGAACGACCGGCGCAGATGACAGTGGAAGAGTTGCAGTACGATCAGCAGGGAGTCCCGACAGATCAACAACAGCACCGGCAGACTCAAAAAACCAAACCGCTTGCACGCGCAAGATCACGTTCACCACAGAAGATACAACATACGTCACCAGTGAGTAAACGCGCCAAGCAAAAAGACCAGCTGTTGCTTAACCTAGAACCCATTGCAAGAGTCCCGCTACCCAGTAACTTAATAGACCCGTTAGTCAGTGAAAGTGTATCTAACAATGCAACTAACGTGCCTCCTATACCAGTTCCACTGCCTCATCTGGGCCCACCAAATAATTATGAACAACCCGGCTACCCCATAAACCAGAATAGTCAAGATAACAGATATACACCCACGGACAATGGTCCTTACTATGTAATGGTGGAAAGTAGCAATAACAACATTGGCAGGCTGCACCCTATGTCAGTAGGAAAAATGCTTTTCCTACATAATAACCACATAAGATCGGAAATAATTAATATTACTACCGCAGGGCGGAATAGAATTAGAATAGAAACTAAGACCGGTACCGCTGCAAATTCCTTGGTAGAACTGAGATTCACTAAAAGACAATAACCTAGAGGCCTACATACCATACTATATGACCAGGAAACAGGGAGTGATTAGGAACATCGACACCTCGCTATCTGCGGATGAAATAATAAATGAAACAATCTCCCCCTTTCCAGTGCTACGAGTTAGAAGATTTACTAAAAAAGTTGTAACAGACAACGGAGTTCAACACCGCCCCCTACCAGTTTGCGTCTTAACCTTTCAATCCCAAGTATTGCCACAGTTCATATACTTATATGGCATGAGATGTGCTGTACAACCCTACGTATCACCAGTAATACAATGTTATCAATGTCTTAGGTACAACCACACCCAAGCCCAGTGTAGAAGCCAACCTCGCTGTAGCAGATGTGCTGGTTCTCACAAACTCAAAGATTGCACTTCCGAAAACCAACCAAGTTGCATATACTGCCAAGGAAACCACCTGTCTACCGATCGCTCCTGCCCCAGAATTCAAACAGCGCTCAGAAAGAAAACAAAATTTGGTAGTCAATAACCCCCAACAATGGCACCCCCCTTACAAACCAACGCACTTACGCCAATGTAACGGCAGCAGGCCCACAGCTAATACAAACGGGTCAACAACTTCCGGAGGAAAACTCAGTTCCTATCGCAGCCAAACAATCAACACCGCTAAACCCATCATATATCCCAGCAGTAACACAAGAAGGTAGCAGCCCGCAAGTGCGAGAACCCGGAAGCCAGCATCGGTCGCGCCACACAACTCCACATAGTCATGTACAAGGAAACCCGAATAACACCGGAGTTGGCCAGCCGCCTATGCCCACAAACGTTACAAAAACAAGGCCTGTGGGCAGTGGTACCATAATCCCTCAGAATCTGTTCTGGAAAAGCAACGGCCCCAACACAACCATAACGTTCAATCCATATCAACCACTACCACACAGCATGCCGGGAAATCTTGAGCCGAATCACCAGTTAGCGCAGCAACAGATAATAACGGCGGAAATACCACTAGTAGAAAAATTGATGGCGTTAGTAATAACCATAATTGAGCAGACAAGATACAACAGTACAATTGATCCATCACATATAAGAAACCTACTAGAGGCGATCATCACAACGACCACATAATGGACCCAGATAACAAACAAAATTTGCACTCGTCCTCCACTCACGACCCGCAACTAAAAATACTCCAGTGGAACGGCAGATCAGTATATTCAAACAGAGAAAGTTTGAGCGCAGAACTACAAAACAGGAAAATAGATATAGCCTTACTATCGGAAACATGGTTCCACCCTCACAAAGAAATTAGATTCAAAAATTACCATGTATATAGAAATGACCGAACAGATGGAAAAGGAGGGGTTGCTATCTTAATTGACCAACACATTTCGCATGAGCCTCAACATTAAACAACAATAATCTTCCCTTCCAAGCAGTATCAATACGAATTCGACTCAAAGAATTTTCATTCTCTGCGGTATCGATATACTGCGCCCCTCGAAAAAAGATCGAACAGGCGGATTGGACAAACCTATTCAAACAAATACAACCACCATATTTAATAGCAGGTGATTTCAACGCGCACAGCCGGAGCTGGGGATGCCACCATGATGACACATACGGTACAGCAGTAATAGACATGGCAGAAGACGAGAACCTCGTAATTATGAACGACGGAACCCCCACGCTGATTCGCAGAGTAGGCGGCAAACCATCCGCCGTTGACCTCACACTCTGTTCGCCAAGCATTGCAACCATCGCCACATGGCAGGTATTAAACGACACTTTGGGATCGGACCATTTTCCAATTCAACTCACAATCGGATGCCCACCAGACTATGAAAACAGAAAGCATCCAACAAGATGCTGGAACATAAAAAAAGCTAACTGGACAACATACAAGCGATGTTTGGAAGAGGAAATCTACAAAATCCCAGCAAAAGTAACGGGGATAGAAGCATATAAGCAATTAGTGGCAGCAATAACAGTAGCAGCAAACAAATCAATACCTCCAAGAAAACAACGAAGTCATTCAGGCAAGACCACGACAGTTTGGTGGAACTCAGAATGCTCAAGAGCAATAGCAAAAAGACGTCTAGCTTTACATAAATACCGGAGAGAACCAACACTAACGAATTACATAGAATATCAAAAAATTAGTGCATGGACCAAACGTGCGTTAAAGAAACAAAAACGACAAAGTTGGATCGAGTACTGCGAAACATTGAGTAAAGACACAAGCACGAGCTCAATATGGGAGAGAATAAGATGCTTGAGAGATAGGAAACATAGACCAACAAATAATTCAGTAGACAGCTCGTGTATAGAAGAAATTTCCAAAAGAATAGCTCCAGATAGTACCTCCAATCCAGAATCCCGATACGCACCAAATCCTGCCGAACACTCTGAGCACCAGCTCTGCGCACCGTTTGCAGTCAAAGAACTCCTCCAATGCTTAAAACAGTCCTCCGACACGGCCCCGGGAATAGACGGAATACACTACGCGATGTTATTCAACATGCCCACAATAGCACTACAATTCCTCACAAAATGCTTCAACGACATCTGGATGAACCTCCCGATTCCTCAGGAATGGAGAACACAGATTATCCTACCAATTCTGAAACCCCATAAAGATCCAAAACACCCAGGATCATATAGGCCAATCTCACTAATGTCATGCGTATCAAAGACGCTGGAACGCCTAAACAAAAATAGGCTAGAATGGTGGTTGGAAAGAAACAAGCTCCTTCCAGCTACTCAATTCGGCTTTAGGAAAGGAAAGAGCACCATGGATAACTTGTCAATTCTAAATACAGATATCAATATCACATACAGAAGCAGTACCTCGGCGCAGTGTTCTTGGATATTTCAGCAGCATATGACAATGTGGTAATACCCGTTCTGATGCAGAAACTCAGTAAGCTGGGAATCCCCCAAAAGCTCTTAGCAGGAATATACTCCCTAATATCAGAAAGAGTGATATATATAGCGACCAAAGAAAAATTGATAGGTCCTCGCTTGGTGTTTAAAGGACTCCCGCAGGGAGCAATACTAAGTCCTCTGTTGTACTTAATATACACCCACGACCTGGGGAAACTCTTTTCCCCCAAAGTAACTACCCTCCAATTCGCAGACGACATAGTAATATATATAAAGGGTTCAACTATGGAAGTGGTACTTCTCATGTTGAAAGAAGCATTGGAGGCATTCAGTACATGGTTATTCAACAATGGGATGGAAATCGCAGCTGATAAGTCAACAGTAGTAATATTCTCCAAACGAAAAATCATCATCAATGACAACGTGTCGCTAGGACCATACAGCTTCCCAGTGAAAAAACAATGCAAATTTCTAGGAATGATACTCGATAATCGTCTTACCTGGAGAGAACACATACAAGAAGTGATAGCCAAATCTGAGAAAAGACTCAACATCTTAAGGGCAGTAGCGGGAACATGGTGGGGATCCCATCCTAAAACCCTCCTACTCTTATACAGAGCATTAATCAGATCGCTAGTAGACTATGGCTGCATCTTTTACGTCAACGGCAGGAACCTACGAACAATCGACACCCAATCCCATCTCCTAGAAAAATCTGAGAACACGGATGAAAACGAAAACCTCAACAGGAAACTAAGCACCTTAGCCTTGAATGCAACACACATCTACACAGACGGCGCCAAGGTCAGATCAGAAAGCAGAGTAGGATGCGCAATATACTGCCCACAATCACAGTATCAGGCACTATACTCGTTACCAGAGCAAACGTCAATTTTTCTTGCAGAAGCAAAGCGATATTAGAGGCATTGAAATAGCGGCAACCGTGACCAAACCGAAGTAATATCATAACCGATTCCGGAGTGTAATCAAAAGCATTGAAAAGCCCAGTTGGAACACAAGGATGGCAAGCATAATAGCGACATCCTTCACGAAATATATGCTAACAACATAAAGGGCATCACCACAAGGTTCTTGTGGTTCCATCCCACAAGGGAATAAAATTTAATGATACGTCGACAAGATGCAAGGAAGCTATAGTAGCGGGACAAGAAAAGACTTAAAACTTCACTCCTCAAATTCTACAAACGATCAAACAGCGAGCAAAAGAACTATGGCAACAGAATGGAGTAGCTCTTTACAACTAAAAGGTACACACTACGGCCGCATACAACCGATATCCCCGTCAAGCCTTGGTATTACAAATGGAATGTCAACAGGCGGTACATCACAAGTATCATTAGAAGTCGCTTCCCCATGGTAATTTCCCCAGCCACTTAAATCGAATACATCTCAGAGAAACTTCACAATGCGACTGTTCAGATACAGCAGTAGGCGATTTAAACCACATTCTATTTTCCTGCCAGAAATATAGAATACAACAAGACAAAATGCTGAAAGGATTAAAACCCTCGGTGTTCCTCTACCAAAATGTGATTATCTTGCTAGCACCAACGACAAAATATTTTAAGACATTAATGAACATATTATAGAGGAGACATATTCATCTGAATTCTCCCCATCTAACTCTTAAAACTGCATCATTTAACGCTCAAAAACTACCTCTTTATTGTGTGCTATAGATGCAGACTCATTGTAAATATATAACGACTAAAATTTAACTGGTAGTTAATTAGATAAGACATAACTTATCGACAAAACACTCAATTTTAGAAATGATACATCTAGCGATGGAAACACCTACTTAGATCTACTTATACATACCATAAAAGTGTAACCTTTATACCAATTAAAATTTTCTTGTTAAATGTGTCCTATTTACATGTGAATCACAAGTATACAATGTCAATTATAATGTTTGAGTGTGAGCAACCCATAAGTGAATTGTCATAAATGATGTAATATAGATTATAGTCTAGTAAATAATGAAAACCCATGTAAAAACAAGTTGTATAACTAAATGAAAATATTATGTACACATTAATGTAAAGTTTACAAAGGCTGGCTGTATGGCCGACAAGGCTAAAGGCCAATAATAAATAAATAATAATTTCCTCAAGCAAATTCAAAGTACGTGTTAAGTCAACGCCACATCGGGTTTCCTG